>JAGTPF010000046.1:0-63520 GCA_020615435.1 Telenomus remus | reverse complement strand
GTTAGAATTGAGTCCAGTAATGTAAACATTGAAAGATGCCTCGATTTTTCCCTTTCGTCAATTTCAATGAGTTAAAAAATGAACATTTGCTACAAAAATTTATCGGTTTTTTCGAATTTATTAATATGCTAAGTTTTTCTAACGTTCATCATTTTATTTCGTATGTAACTATATCCGGATATTTAAATGCAACTTGGAATGCAACCATTCAAAAAGTGTTCCCAACGTTTAGGCGCGGTAAAAGTGTACTCACTTGAGGGACAGGTAGAAAACAATAAAGAGATTAGAGCAATTGTCCAATGTTCCATCTTTACAAAACCTTGAACTTAATCCGCAGATAAATTTTTTGATTTAGAACTAAGTTGGGATTAACACTTCGAAACTTGTGCTAATAAAACTGCTCTCAATCGTCTTGCAATCAACACCTTGTTAACACCATATTATGTTCATTTATTTGAATAAACCGTCGTTTACACTTAAATTTAAGTGTTAAATTACAGTTCGATATTTCAATGTTTAGAGACGCTACAAATTAATTCCACCGATAAATTTCGTGATTGAAAACTAAGTTTGACAATAAATGTACAATTATAATCAAGTATTGTTTGAACTTTTCCAAAACTTTTCTTAATCATCATCTTCAAAGTCTATTTTTTTGAATGAATTGTTGTTTACACCTAAATTTAAGTGTTAGAATTGAGTCAAGTGTCTGAACGTTGAAAGATGCCTGGATTTTATTCTGTCAACAATTTTAATGATTTAAAAAGAAACCATTTGCTACGAATATTTTTTATTAACTTTTTTATCATTTTATTTACTGATAACTACATACAGATTTGAATTAATGCAACATTTTAAAATATTTCTAAACGATTAAACACGGTACAAGTGTACTCACTTGAGGCACAGGTAGAAAATGATGAAAAGATTAGAACTGAACAAAGACGTTTCAAATTCTAAAAATGTGTCACAGGACAGTCAATTTATCTTCGGTTTTAGAATACCTGAAAATAATCATCTTGTAATCATTGCCTCGACGTTTACACTTAATCTTAAGTGTTCAAATGTTGTTCTTTCTATAAGTTGCTTTTTTCTATTAATATTAACGTTATATTGTTTGCGATTTTTCAGAAAATGGTTAGCGTCTCTAAGAATTTAGAGAGCGAATTGTTGCTGACTTTTCTCTTCGAAAAGTACAATTTTACGTTGGATGAAACTTGGCGAATGATTCTGACCTATTTTAATTATGGAAATTGGTACGTACTAAAGGATTTCGCGTCCAATATAGAGTCTTTTCCATTTAAAAAAATTGAAGAGGAGATGAGAAGAGACGAGTATCGACAACATTGGGAAGCCGTGCAGCCGTCCATTGAAGACATGAGTTTAATTTATCCCAATTGCAACTTCAACCCACGAAACTTTCAATTCACGTTCGGGGACCGAAATAGGATAAAATTGATGCTAAAATTAATTGCTGGTATCCCTGAACAAGATTACAGAGCTTGGTACACGGAAAAACTCCGGAGGAAAGAAAACAAAAACCGAAAACAACTTCAGAGCCAGCAAAAAGAAGGAGAAAGAAAAAGCAGGACCATGGATCACGAGGACAGTAGGGAACTCCTCCTTGGACTCTTTGCAAAAAATAAAATCTTGAGCCAGGTGGGAGTT
The DNA here is from genome assembly GCA_020615435.1 of Telenomus remus. Taxonomy (NCBI): domain Eukaryota; kingdom Metazoa; phylum Arthropoda; class Insecta; order Hymenoptera; family Scelionidae; genus Telenomus; species Telenomus remus. The sequence continues at coordinate 61,852 of JAGTPF010000046.1, read as the reverse complement.
GCTGAAAATGTTTCTATAAAATTTGCTGACAAACCTGAGAAAAAAGACGGAGAAATGACAACGGTTGCTGACGTTACCTGCCCATTGTGCACGAACAAAACCCCCAAGTGCATACAACTCAGACCTTACCATAAAAGTCCGACCAGTGAAACGCTGACTTGGAATATTTCCAATTTTGTTCGACACGCCAAAGATATGCATTTGAACATGCCAAAGAAATGTCAAAAAAGCGCGATGCTACTTTGGCTCATGAAGAGGAGCCAGTCAATAAAAAAGCGAAAGACGGTGCCATGATAATAGATCCAACTCCGGCAACGTCAACAAATGAAAAAAGTGCCCGAACGAAAGAAGCGGCGCAAGGAAAATGGGGAGACAGTTTTTCGCAAAAGACCTCGTTATGTTACTACAGACACAAGTAGGAAAATTTTCATTAATTCAATAATATAAAAAAACATGTGGTATAATTTTAATATGTCATAATTTACAGGTACAACTGCCGGCGAAGCTAGGGTGAAAGTGGGCACGCAGATGAATTGTAAAACAATAGTGAAGCTAGAAAAGAGTAAGTGTATAAACACTTAAAGTTAGGTGTTATATTTGAGTCTTTGTGATTTAAGCCTCCATGTTAATCATTCTACAATAGTTGCAATCGCAGTTTTATTCCTCAATAATTATTGAATTTTTCCGACTAAAAAATAAAAAATTGTCTACAGAAAACTCCGCCTCCACCTCCGACTCCGAAAGATCGACCTGTTCCCACTACTACTGCAGCAATCATCAGAGAAGTAATCAAAAAGGAAAAAGAAGAGGACTTGCGGGAGAAACCACCATCATCGACATTTCGACTTCCTGCGTATGTGGAAAGGCGTTTAGAACTTCTAAATTCTAGAAACGATAGACTTCTCCCTTTTGAGCGATTTTGAGTGTAAAGAGTAACACTATTCTTTCTCGAAAACTATTATTTCCACTGCTTTTTCTATGATTTTTATTTATTTAATAATTACCACTATTATTATGATTATTTCTGTCATTGTTATTATTATTAGAAATTATAATAATAATTAACTATACCATCTATACTTTTGTTAATTTTTACGTAGATGTTTTTGATTTAGTGCCTCAAGTCTTACTTCTGTATATTTAAATAAATAACAAATTTTCTCGATACGATTGTCTCCTATCTTTCTGTTAAAAAATGATTCGATCAGTTGGAATAATTTAAAGTCACACTTTTAAACACTTAAAGTTAAGTGTTAAAGTTGACTTTCAAATAGTTGCAAATTCTAAGTCGAAAGAAAATTGAATTAAAATGTTGTCAGAACGTAATTATTACTCTCAATAGTATTAGTGGAGTTGGGAGCAATTGCAATACTTTTTATCGAAAGTTTTAATTAAAAGGTCAGGTTTATAAAGGTTTAATAACGTGTTTTATTAATAATTCCTTTATAATTTTCTAATCCTCAAACAGGGTTAGTATAAATGTTCACAACTGCAAGTTAATGATAAAAACTCTTTGCAGTTAAAAATTAAAAAAAATTTATTAGAATTAGTGAGTGCTGTCACTTACTTATGTAAATCATCTATCGATTGATATTGTATCAACTAAATTTTACAAAAAATGATATTTTGAGAAAAACATTATTTTAGTCTGGTGATGCTACAATCAACGGACTTGCAGGACAACCACGTAGGACTTACCAATGACTAACAAAGAAAATGTTTCTGTCCTTTCACAGATTTCATTCAACACTCAAAGTTGGGTGTTTTAGATTAATTCAAGACTAATTCAGTTTTTAAGACGCAGCAGAATGGATTTCCATAACGAAAATTGAAATATTCGATTCGGTAGATGATAAATAAATAACAATCTGATATTTTTTATTAAAAAAATTGTTACACCGGATAGTTAACAACTGATATGGTTTGGAACGTTAGGCCAGCTTGAACAATCAAGTTTGAGTGTTTTTGCACATTTTTTTCTGTCAAGCAATTCCATTGAGCCATTGAGCTGAGAAATTAAAATTAATTTTTCAGAACGCGACGTCAGAATTAAATGTTTACAAATGTACGTCCATGATAAAAACTTATTTTAGAAGTTCAAAGAATCTCTATAATATAATCAGAAAACCAATAAGTATAATTTGAACATTTTTATTAGATTTTTAGAAATAAAATTTTGAGAAACAACATTATTTTAGTCTGGTGATGCTACAATCACCGGCCTCGCAGGACAACCACGTATGATTTACCATTGACTGACGATGAAAATGTTTTCGTCCTTTTACAGATTTTATGCACAACACATTCGCAACACCCAAAGTTGGGTGTTGTAGTTAAATTCCAGACCAATTCCGTTTTTGAGACACAAGAGAATGAATTTTCGTAACAAAAATAGAAATATTCTATTCTGTAGATAATAAACAAAGAACCATTTCAATTCCATTAAGATGAGAAAATAAAATTAGTTTGCTAGAACCCGACGTCAGAATTAGTATAAATGTTTACAAATGTCAATTTTTACGTAGATTTATGTTATTTAATGCCTCAAGTTTTTCTTCTGTATATTTGAATAAATAACCAATTCTTTACATACAATTTTTCCTTTCTTTTTTTTTTAAATGATTCGATTAGTTGTTATGATTAAGAGTCACACTTTCTAACACTTAAAGTTGAGTGTTGAAGTTGACTTTAAAGTAGATACAGTTGCTAAGTCGGAAGAGAATTGAATTAAAATGTTTTCAGAACGTAATTATTACTCTCAATAGTATTAGTGGAGTTGGGAGCAATCGCACTACCTTTTGTCGAGTGTTTGGATTAAAAAGTCGTGTTTATCAATGTTTTATAACGTGCTTTATTAACAATTCCTCCAATATCCTCTGATCCTTCAACTGAACACACCGCTTACAAATTATAATCAGTAAATTGATCGAATTAACTAAAACTAGCATTAACCATAATTGGAATGAAAACGACGAAGTTCGTATAAATATTTACCATATGATTACTATTACTTATGCTCTATTTTGAATTTCATCTGATTATTTTATGAGAACACATTTGCAGCGATAAATTTCGAAACATTTTCAGTTTACTTTTAACACTAGAACTATAGACATTTTTTTCGACCTAGAACAAGGATAAGCGGTCATTTTGCCACATATGAAAAATTAAATAAATTGTAGTCAAAATACGTTTATTGTTTATAATGTGACATACTCTTTTTTTTAATATATTAATAAAAATATTATTGATTGTTCATTAAAATTAATTTTATTTGTCGAAAAGTGCGGAGGACTTTGCGAGCAGAACAGCACAGTGACGGCTTCTGTCGTTCTAGTGTTAACACTTAAACTTGGGTGTTATAAAAGCAAAGTTAGTTATTTACATTTTTTATTTAACAAAAGATTTTCATTGACTAAGATGACACTTAATTTCTTCGTAAACATTTTCAAGGACATAGAATTTTTTATCGATTCTAACAGGTTTTGGTACTGTAAATCGGTAATGTGCTATATCATATGCACCCTGAACGCTCAGTCTAAAAGGCATTAAAGATCTGTCTGGATTGACTTGGAACCAAGACGCAATGACACCTATTTTTTTTTCGCTAGGAGTGTTTCGGTCGACGAAATCTTTCTTATACTGTACATCTTTCCACTTTAATCTTTTCTTTCCTTTTTTAATCTCTTCATCCTTCATATAACCGAAATGAGAAATCAATCCTAACAAACAACCAGATAACTCTGCATTGTAAAAGAGACAGTAATCGTTCACACATAACCGTTCTAATATCTGAACTCCATCAACCGTATTTGGTTTTGTTTTGAAATCGCTATCATCGCGGCCTTTTACTCTGATGAGTCTATCACTACTTAGTCTGTTTCCTTCGGTACTGTAATACCAACAAAGAGTCGACTTTTTGTATAATTTAATTTGCCCAGATGAATTCGCAACAGCAGCAACGCTGCTATCTTCCGTTACTTCAGGAATCTTGAAATGAACTTCCGCAAAGGAAAGATCTTCGGTCAAATTTGAAAGTTCGTGAGCTTCATCTTCATCATCCGAATCACATTGAGTATCATTTACACATTCAAATCTTAGCAAGTCTTCTTCATCGGAAGAGTCGCATTCATCTTCTACTGTAAATGATTCCAACGCTTGTTGAACTTCTTCTGCACTTTCGAGACGAAAATTCATTCCTAGTGCTTTCCCGTCTTCAAATGCAGCAAGTTTTGCTCTTTGAATCACCTCTTCGATCTTAGCTAATGAAACCTCATCATCAAATTTAATTATTTCGTCGAAAACTTTGTCCTGCTTTTCATTAGAAGCATTCAAGAACCTGGTTGATGGAAATGAATAACTTGAAGAAATTTTTGAAACGGAAAAACCATTATATCAGCAAGCATTTCAATTCTTTTTAATCTTTGTAATGCTTCAAGAACAGTGCAATTGACTATTGTACAAAAAGTTGAAGTGAGGCTACGTAAATTTCTGAAAAAACCTTCACAAGCTTGCGAACTACAAAGCCACGGTAAAAAAAATTGAAAAGATTTTTGTTTCAAAGAATAGAAAACTAAATTCAACAGACCATGGGCATTTATTTCAAGACTTATGTATGCCTGTCTGGTGATGAAATTGTCGACCATTGAATTATCTGTTATTGTACTGAGCCATTTTCTCCACATACGAATGAAAAATAGACTGTACCACAGACAATACAATCTCTCCAGACAATTCAAACGAGTTGAAAGTGTTGATTGAGCAATAAAAAACACCAGTTTCAAATACATTCGTGTACCATCACTTGATGGTACATGTTCATCCAACAGATTCCAAATTTTTGGATCGCAAATTCTCATCGTGGATGCGAAGTTCATTCGATCTTCGAGCGCGAGATCTCTGGTTTGTAAACCATGCTTGACTTTTGTAACGCCATTAAATAACAATTTTAAATGAGCTGATGTTGCAATAAAATCACCCATGGGAAAAAGGATGGAAGTTTTGAAGAACCTATTTTTTATAGTATTTACAAGATGAACCGTATCTTGCATGCAAATGACTTCTGGCAATATTTGCGCCGAGAAACCTGGAACGTAATATTCATCGTGTGTAGATTGATTTGTCAGACTAAACCTCAAACGAAGACCACTTAGATACTTCATAGCTTTTTTTTCTCGATGATCACCATCAGCAGAATAGCCTAGGACTGTTATGCCTTTGCCTTTCAATATTTCCATTATGAACTTTATTCTTTTAATAACATCTTCATGAGTCATTTTGCTTCTTGTGCCAAATACAAGAAGACAATAAGGAGGAGCATCTTTATCTAGAGATTGAGCCATGAAGACATGTAAGAAAGAGGCACGTTCATTGCTATCGATATGACATTTTATATCTTCTGCAGATTTAACTTCAAAACTGTAAGGAACGGGCATGGAGTTGATATTTAATGGTAATACAAGACCAACTAATGTGTTACTATGTTGATCGTATTGAACTTTCCCATTCATACCAGTAGCATCCGCACTCAGCCATATCGTTCTGGGGAGGTTTCGTTTTTCTAAAAAGTTTGATAACCCGTCGACTCGGAGTTCTCCTTCGACTACAGGGTCTGATTCTTTGTATACAAATTTTCGAATCGCGCGTATGCTAGGTATAGGTAGATTGGCACTCAAAAATTTATACAATATACCTCCACCCAATAAAAAAATGTAAGAGCAAATCATTGGTAACGGTGTATAATTAAATCGATGCCCTGTTGGTTTCCGTTGAAAAAGAAGAGAAAATGAAAGTTTTAACATTTGCATGAAAGTCGATGTTTTCCATTTAGATACTTTATCTGACGCAGGTGGTATTTTGAAGTAATCAATACCTTTCTCAAGTATGTATTGTTGAATGTTTTCAAAAATGTGGATATCGTCGTCGGTAAACACAAACTCTTTTGGATTTTGATTATTATAATACACCGACACACCTGCTGCTTCAGGGATATGAGATGAATAACCTGAGCTTCGCATAAAAGCTTGAAAATCATTCATAATATCACTTTTTGTTACGGTAGATAACACATCCGGGCTGTCTATCTTCTGTAGATGACATAGAAGTTTCAAGTAAACAGGAACTGCTGGTAATTCTTTTTCAAGTAATGCCCAGAAGTCTTCTCCTTCAACAAACTTGGCTCCCATTGTCTAAAACAAAATGAAACAACGTCCGTCACTGGACTGCTTGACACTTGCAGGACAACTACGATTTAACAGTGAAAAAACGAAGAAAATGTTTCCGTCCTTTTACAGATTTTACTTAACACTCAAAGTTGGGTGTTTCAGTTTAATTCGAGACCAATTCAGTTTTTAAGACGCAATAGACTAAACTTCCATAATGAAAATATAAAATATTCGATTCGGTAGATGATTAATACAGAACAATTTGATATTTTTTACTAAAATGAAATTGTTACACCGGACAGTTAATAACTGAACTGGTTTTGGACATTAGGCAAGCTCGAACACTCAAGTTTGAGTGTTTTTGCGAATTTTTTCCTGTCGAGCAATTCCATTGAGTTAAGAAATTAAAATTACTTTTTTAGAACGCGACGTCAGAACTGAATGTTTACAAATAATAAAAACTCTTTTCAAAAGTTCAAATAATCTTCAAAATACAATCAGAAAATTGATGAGTAGAAATTTGGAAATTTTCATTAAAATTAGTGAGTGTTGTGCAATATCATTATAAACTATCAATTGATATTGTATTAATTTAATTTCAGAAAAATAAAATTTTGAGAAGTCTGGTGATGCTACAATCACCGGACTTGCAGGATAACCACGTACGATTTATCAATAGAGGGGACAAAAAATATTTGAAACTTACACCTATTTCATTTAACACTCAAAGTTAGGTGTATCATTTGAACAACATTTAAATTTGAAATGAATTTAGTTTTCAAGTCGAAACGAAATAAATTTTCACAACAAGATTCGATAAATTATAGAAAACCATTTGGTATGTCTTTTGAGATGAAACTTCTCAAAGTACATTTTAAGTGATATTCGCATTTGAATTTGTAAATGCACAGGTAAGCTGTCCCAAGCTGTGCCTAAGTTGTGCCTTTGATTCTTATTGTCTTATTGTCAATAGAAAAGTTTGCAGGTGTTGTAAAATGGATTTGCAGGTATAATCTTAAGAGAGAATGCCATTAATTTAGATGGAGAGTAAGAGAGAGACAGAAAGAGAGGAAAAAGACAATAGATCAAATAAAAGCAAAGAATAATGTCGAGAGAATTTCACTCCTAACTAAAGAAAACCTTTTGATCGGTAAGTCCATATGCAATGAGACAGACCTTGGAAAGAGGAGTCTTGAAAATTTTGAATTTTTCCAATCAATATTTTTCTGTTTAAATTCAAATGTAATGTGCAGTTTTTAGTAAGTAATTATTTCAAGTTTTACATTATATATTACTTAATTTACGTAAACGACTTTGTAAAATGGAAGTTAAAGTCTTTGGTTGGTCTTTTTGATAAATAATGAACTAAAATAAAGTTACAGAAGTAGTATTCAAAAAATGATAATAGTAACCGTGGTGACTAGATTTTTTATGTGACTAGATCTTTTAATAAGACTAGAAAGGGAAATATAAAATTTAATGGAAGCTGTATTTAACTTTGATAAAATTGATCAAGTTTAAAATAATCAAACTAAATAATATAAATGCTATAAGTTACAATAAAATTGTTTCGATAATCTACTTACCAAGAATTATTGAATGCCGCAACAACTGTATCGCCACGTTTTGTAACACTTGAATATGTTTGATTTTAATGTTTTTTAAAACATTGTTTATATAGAATAAAATCTTTAAAAACAACACTATCTCTCGTACACATGAAACGCTGCAGAACAGTGCTCGATGTTACTGCTTGCAATGTCTCAACTAAAGTAAAATCCGGTGTATTGTACTGAATGAGTTGTACTCTGCAGGTATTAAGGAAATTAAAATGTCATACTTAGGTGTAAATCCATTCACAATACATTGCCTCACATGTGCATTCCTTCGAACACTTAAAGTTAAGTGTTAAAATGAATACAAGTAAAATCAATCAATTTTGGTTAAAAAATCCTAAATAACTTGTAGTTTTTATTTTTAAAATTCGTAAACTTTAAAGAATTGCATGAAACTATTTCTGATTATAAAAATTTCATTATCAATTTATTTAACACTTAAAGTTGAGTGTTGCAATGAATACAAGTAAAAAGTTAATTTTGCGTAGGATGAATAGGTAAAAAAAACAAATTTATATTTATTTTAGTAATTTTTTATTTTGCAAACAAAAAAAAACAAAATAAACAGTCAAAGAAAAATTTTGGAAAAATTATTTTGTTGTGTTACAGCGCCATCTCCCAGCGGTACGTTGTCCTAAAAACATGAACGACGGCGCGAGGCAAAACGCACGCGTCTTCTTTGGCGTCGTTGAGAAACCGGCGAAGTCAGTTGAATTCGGCTGACATCGTTCGAATTCACGTGAACTCGGTCATCTTCGCGCGAACTCAGCCGAACTCACCGAACTCCTCGGCCTCTCTGCCCACGAGCGAGAGGGAAGTCGGGACGAACTCGCTCGAACTCTCTGACGTCTTTAAAAGTATATTCGACTCACAGCGAGTCGAAAAACTCGAATTGCCGTCTCTGAATTCAAGCTGACGTCAATCGTCCAGCATGAACTCGTCAGAATTCTAAAGAATTCTTGACGAATTCATTTAAGGAGTTCAGAGTCACCAACCATTGCTTCACGGAAATTAGACCCAAGAATAATAGTAAATTTTCGGTTATCGAAACGACCATTCTAAAACTTAAACTAATTGACAACAAAAACCTGTTCATAATTAGTGCGTATGCTCCGGGTAACAATAGAACAAGCTTCACAAAAGACCTTGACATCCTATTCGGGGATCTGAATCTGCATCTCGACCACAACTACTACGTCCTGGCCGGGGACCTGAACGCGAGTCACATCAGCTGGGCACCGGCAAACTCCCCACTCAATCAAAGAGGCCACTGGCTGAGCAAGTGGCTAAACGACAATGACATCCAATTTAAAATCAAACTAATAGACCCTGAATCCTACACATACCCACTTTCAAAATCCTACATAGATATCGCCATGATAGATAACAGACTTGAAATCATTAACCTTGTAAACAACAAACTCCAAACACTTCCCGATGACAGCGACCACAACGCCATCTGCATTGTGTTAAACCCCATAGATAACGACATTCTATTATTGGAAAAATCAAATGACAAATTAGCATTCAATTATAAAAAAACCAACTGGCCGGCTTTCTTTAATAAAATCAACGCCACCTGCCCCAGCATCCCTGAGGACAAGAACATAACGAACGACGAAATTGACAGCTACCTACTGACACTAAACGAGACGATAACAAACGCTATGGAAGAGACCATCCTCAGACACACCTCTACTAACTCGACGGATAAATCTGTAAACAACAAAATTCGTAGGCTCCAAAAAAAGAAGAGTAACCTCCTTACTCAACTATTTAGAGCCAAAAGACAGAACCTTGACGACGGAATAATCGACTGGCTAAAGGTAAAACTAACGATTGTGAAAATTAAAATTAAAAAAGAATTCAGAGAGCAAGTTAGTAAATTCATGGAAAATAAAATAAAAAAAATCTCCACAAAAAACAGCGAAAGTTTCTTCCCTGAGCTAAATAAAGTTTTTAGAAACAAAAGCAAACCGACAATTGACACCCTCAAAATCGACGAAGATAAAATAAACATCATAAGAGAGGCAGGTATCGACCCTTCTTCTCTTGTGAAAAACGCCAAAAATGAATTTATTATCTCGTCCCCAACTGAAAAGGCAAATATTATGGGGGCTTGCTTGGCAAGCATCTACAACAAACCCGACGTAATTGATCCGGACAACGAGCGTCTACATGAAATCATCCGCGATAAAATGAACACCTTCAAAACACAATTTAACAACATCCGAAACACAAACACAACCGCAACCACGTTTTGTAACGAGAACCCTGCCTCAAACCCCACTTTTGACACTAACTATTTTTGCAACACTAATAAACTAAAAAAGATCCTCAAAACACTAAACAATAAAAAATCGGCAGGTCCCGACGCGATACCAAACTTCATTATACGGCGCCTTCCCGATAAAGCGATCGTCGAATACACGCGTCTCTTTAACCACAGCCTCAATAATTACTATTTCCCAGATTCGTGGAAACTAGCCAAAGTAGTTGCGATTCCAAAGAAAAACAAAGACCCAAGCAAACCTGGAAATTACAGACCAATTAGTCTCTTATCTAATATGGGAAAAATATTTGAAATAATAATAAACCAACACCTCACCAAATTCGCGGATGAAAATAAAATTATACCTGAATGTCAATTCGGCTTTCGCTACAAACACTCGACAACACATGCCATCCACAAAATCACATTAGAGATCAATCGCGCCTCGATCAATCGGGAATTCCTGGGTGCTTGCCTCATTGACCTAGAAAAAGCCTTCGACTCAGTATGGCTCGAGGGCCTCTTCTTTAAGCTCTTAAAGAAAAACTTTCCTCCGAATCTCGTATACATGCTATGGAGCATGCTGACGAACAAAAAATTCTTCGTCCAAGACAATGCAGCGCGTTCTGACGTAACCTACACAATAAAAAATGGGCTACAACAGGGTACTGTGAACGCCCCCTTCCTTTTTAACTTCTTTACCTGCATGTTACCATCGTCATTTGATCTTACCGATAACCCCAAACTATCGATAACCTGCTTTGCCGACGACGTTATCATCACAGTTAAAGACCGCGCACTTTCAAAAGTTCAAACCAAACTTGAAAAACTCTACCATAACATTAAAAATCTATATAAAACATGGAAACTCAAAGTCAACGACTCTAAAACAGAAACTATCCTTTTTAAGCACACGATTGTGAATAAAAGACATCATAGAATCTGGCGTGAATTCAAAAGAAGATCGGATTCAAATTCCGACACGTTCATTAACAACAACAACACAGTCAAATATCTAGGAGTGCATCTAGATAACAGACTCAAATTCAATAAACATATAGAAATTCAAATTAACAAAGCTAAAAAAGCATACTTTAATGCCAGCAGATTATTTCATTCAAAATACCTGAATAAAAGGGTTAAAGTAATATGCTACATGCTGCTAATCAGACCAATACTTACCTACGGGTGCCCTATCTGGTTCAATATTAGCCCTTCCATCATGGAAAAAATGCGCATCTTCGAAAGAAGATGTCTGAGAACCTGTGTAAATCTACATAGAACATTAGAGTCTGATTTCATTAGATATCACTCTAATCAAACTCTCTATAAGGATGCTAATATTCCAAGAATTGATAATTTTATAATTAAATTAACTAGAGACTACATTGCGAACGCGTCTAAAATTACTAGTAATAGTCTAATTTATGGACCGTATTATCCTAACGACCAATACCTGGAAGTTACCCTTGAAAAAGGTTACATTCCAGTCGAAGGATTTACATTATTAGATAAGAAAGGCTTTATAACTGACGAACAAAATGTACCAATCTTTTATCATAAAAAACGTCACGCATTAGACAAATGTATAAATTGTGACACCTTTTTAGATTTACCCTCCGTCTATTCTACGATTATACCGCTAATAAACCAAAAAGAAAATTATTATACGAACACCGAAAGATACTGGTGGCTCGATGACCACAACTAGACTAATTAGTTAAACCAAAAGCTTTAATTGCATAACATTGTCTTTTTTTATATATTAGCGCTATACTATAAGTCCTATAGCTATACAGGCGACTGCGAAACAACGCCTGTCACATGATCTCCTAGACCTAAGCGACATATTGATGATTAGATGGAACGAAATTCATCCCATCTAATCCACTAAATCTTATGCTATATACCAAACCCATACCCTATTCCGTCCTAACTATATGAATTAAAAAACCCATTTATGATATTAATTTAAGTCTGCGAGAGCTCCAAACTAGGAGCCATTTGTACTAAAACACTATAAGAATCCCTATCATTATCGTGGTTTTGTTTATGCCACCAACGTTGTAAATGATAAAACTTGTAAATAATGTATATTGAATAAACATTTTTGTAAAAAAAAAAACAACGACGCGGACTGATAACCTCAAGGGCCTGGGATCGATTCTCGTGCTAGAGTAAAATTATTTTCATTGTTCATGTATGGTCAATATATTGTCCATATATGGGCAATATATTGTTAGTATATGGTCAATATATTACTAATGTATGGTTAATAGATTGTCAATGTATTGTCAATATATGATCATTTTTACAAGGGCAGTTTTATCTTTTGCCACGAGAGACAAAGTGGTATCCATAAGCTCGCTCAAAAACTCTTCTGGTTTCACGCAGGACTCGAGATGAACAGTCTAAGATAAACTTCTTCAATAACAAGCTCATTTGTGGCGATATCAATATTATTTTAAGTATCAGGCAATTTTGAACAATTCGTGCGGATTTCTCCTCAGGGTTTTGTAATGATTAAAAACATAACATCGCTTTGCATTATGTACTTTTACAACTCCTACTTTAATTATGGAAATGAAATCGAAATACACTCACTCATCTTTCAAATCTGCAACTATCCTAGTCACTTTGGCTTTAGTTTCATCATCCCGGATTAACTATGGATTTTCTTATTTAGATTCAAACATGTGCACGCACTGATTCGGACTGTCCCGAATAGTCTCGCTAAACAACCTCGGCAAAAACTTTGACAGATCCAACTTGACTTTCGGACCAGCCAATTTATCTGAGGACATTTTAAAGAGTAATTCTGCAACCGTTTCGCGTACTTGGAACAAATCTATAAAAATCACAACACCTGGAATGAAAATCAAATTATTGAAATCAGACTTCACTCTTACAAAAAATTTACTTTTACATTTTTTCAGATACAAAATTAGGAAAAGGCACATTTGTTTAAAGCATCCTTTACAATCTTAGTCGTGCTCATCAGAGCGTACAAAGTCTCAAGAGTCAAAAGCTGACAATTCTTGAGATTGTTTGAAGATAAAAGCAGATGAAAAACCACTTCGTTGGCAGCAATAATGTCGCTGACGCACTCCTGGCTCTTTACGGTGTTGATAACTTCCAAAGCGCCTTTTTGAATCGGTTTTAAATTGTTGTTTCAATAGGAAATGTCGGCTGTTTGTTATAAACCTTGACGAAAATTTCCCCGATTACCAGTTTGTTTCTGTGTGCACTGTATACAAATTTGGTGAAATCGTAAGCCATTCAGTTTTTCCTGTTGCTTGTTCTCAAGGTACTCCTGCTCTAGTGCCATTATCCCAGATTAGGTAAGGGTTCGAGCAACTTGAATTAAGAGTTTTCAAAATATCCTCTGGTTTGACGTCTCCAAGTCAACGTGACAGGTACGGTTTGAGTAAACATCCTAGTGCTGCTACAGTTACGGGATTCACTGGAGTTGCATCGTTTCCCGTGGTATAGCCTACTAACCTGGCACAAGCTGTTACTGCAAGTTTGGCAATACATGTCGAATAACGGTAATATAAAACTTAATAGCAAAAAAAGTAAATGAAAATCGAAAGGAAAAAATACACATTTGACATTTAAATTATTGTTTTTTTTAAATAATTATTTTTATTGCAGCGTTTCATTTTAATCAACTGCAACTGGGTCCAGTCTCAGTCTTTGTTGTCACTGAGCAAACTACGCACTAAAAGAGCTGTGACTTTTGTCGTCAATGCTCTACCTATGCTAGCCTTGTTGCGAGATTTAAGTTGAAGAAACTCTCAAAGTAAAGCAAAATGTTGTGACTTTTTTGTTACATGTCCTTTTTTTATTATTATTTTGATTCCATGGATAGTCGGAAAGCTCTGCATGACTTGCAATGACACGAATGTTAAGATTAATGGATACCATCTTCTTCACATTTCCTCCACCGTTTGTGATTAATCCCGTCTTATCAAAGCTATTGAGTCAGTAATAGTATGCTACGACGGAACAGTTTGTAACTCTGTAGCCCAGCACATCCAGCTGCAATACGGCGAGGACGGTTTGTGCGGCAAGACCATCGAGTTCCAAAGAATCGTACCACAGAAGAACTCGGACAAAAGAACCAGGACAAAATAACCAGAATAAGGTATGGGGGGAGACCCCCTTGCCCCCCCCCCCGCCTACTATAACCTAAATTTAACAAAAGAACCAAAGATATACCTCCGAAATTTGGTCAACGCCTTGTAAAAAATCACATATATAACACGATACAATATAAAATTAAATTATTTGGTTCTCAATTATTTTGTCTTTTGGTTGTTTTGTCCGTAAGTTATTTTTTTCGGTTCTTTCGTCCGGGTTTTTTTATTTTCCTCAGTTATTTTGTCCGGTTACCGTTTTAAAACTTACCTAGTATCAAACTAAGGAACAAAACTTTCGAGAAACAGTATTAGGTTTGATCCGACAAACGATTGCTACTTACGACGAATTTTCATAGCAAAAAATTTTTTTCTTTTTCAAGATCTTGACAAAAAATCTGTGATTCACATTTAAATTGCAGTCACTGTACATCGACTCTACGAAACGTCAGGTAGAGAGTACAACAAGTCAGGAATTTTACACCGTGCTGCGCAATTTTTATGAATGGCTAGACTACGTCAGCTAGAGCTCCGTCGCTCGAAAAGTACTCTCGACGGGCTGGGAGTTGATGAAAAGAAAGTCGTTAAAGACAACGAAAAAATCACGTATGACAAAAGAGGCACGCAAGATCGGTGCCAGAAGTTTTAGGAAATTATAAAGTCATTAAAATCTCGACGAGTAATTTTTGAGTATGTCAATAAGTTAGGGATCATTCATGTTGCACAATACGTCGACGTTCGACGTTCACACTGACAGGGTTTTGCATATGTATTGCATATGAGCAAATCCAAAATTAACATCCACTTAGCGGTTCAAAAAAATAAAAAATTTTGGACCTTAGGCACAGTCTTGGGATTTTTTTCTCACGATCTAGGTGTTAAAACAAGATGGAAAAATGGCGCGGCCCACCTTGAAACGAGTGGCGACATACTTTTAAAATTAAATTAAGTTATCGTGATTTTTGCCAAAGAAGCAACAAAAAAGCATGTAAAAGTTAACTCTAAATTTGATTCCTTCCAAATTTTACGTTTTTTATCGATTATGGGGTGTTGTACGTTCTACCAAAATTATTCAAATACCGAAAACGAAGTATCAAAATATTTCTGTCTCAATGTTAGTACTATGACTAAGAAATTTGAGTGAATTAAGTTAATCGCTCTTTTTCTTCCAATAAAATACGAACAGTTGGTACAAAAAGACACACAACTTGCAAAAAATATTTGTCTAATACTTCTTCAAACTTTATAGGACCATATCAAACTCGACCTTCACCTCTCACTCCCTGTCCGGATTAAGGGTGGTTGTATACAAAATTCAAAAAATGAGAGGTTTTTTCAACCCCTATTTTTTATTGCAGATTTAGATTCCTTATAAAAAATAGAACGATTTTATTCTTATCATTTTTCTGTTTTTTAAGATAGATGTCGCTGTAATCGTAGGAAATAAATAATTATTAAAAATTGTTCTCTTGCAATTACAGCGCCATCTATCGTGCAAAACGAAAAAATTATAAGAATAAAATGTTTTTATTTTTTTTTTGAAAAATCCGAATCTGCAATAAAAAATGGGGGTTTCACAAACTCGAACTCTTTTCATTTTTTATTTTTTGGTTTTTTGATTAAAAAAGTATGTCGCCACCTGTTTCAAGGTAGGCCGCACCATTTCTTCATCTTGTTTTGACACCTAGAACCTGAGACAAAAATTCTAAGAGTGTGCCTTATGTCCAAAAAATTTTATTTTTTTGAACCGCTAAGTGGATGTTAATTTTGGATTTGTTCATATGAATGATCCCTTAGGCCAAGAACTGATGTCAAAATCGATCACTGGTTGAATGAACCGTCAGACCAAAGAACAGCTTCAGGATCCATATACCAAGTTAAACGATATCTCGATTATCTATGTACTGTTTTTAGATCTGTGTTGTTTAGTTTCATTTTTTTAGGCAATAAATCAAGCAGTTCATAAGACAAAGATTGTGCTTTAAGTTTGGCGAATACAAGGATTAGTAAATTGCGACCGGAAGGGGAGAAGGATTTGAGCAATAACGACGACATCCGCACAGAGCTTTCAAGGATTTACCTCACTGGAAAAATGAGAGACTTTCAATTTAGAACGTGAAGACCATGTCGCGAAAGAAATCTAAAGAGGCGGCGCACCACGGCGAGATGGGTAACTAACAAGTCGTATTTTCGTAAAAGTGATACGCGAATAAGAATTTGTAATCTGTCCCTCAATTTTTTGGACTGTATGAAAAAAATGAAAATTTTATATGTTATAGTAGTTTGGGACGTCCTAAAACATATCCTGAAAGGATTTCGTACTAATGTTAATATTAACAAAGTTTTTAAGTAAGAAAGTTTTGTAGACCTTTTTGTGAGAAAATTAATAAATTCGGATCTAATGAATGGAACTAATCAAAATTTGAATGGAATAAATGTTGAGAAGTTTTAATCTCATGATAAGACTTGAATGATCAAAAAATATTTGTTTGTTAATAAAAAAAAGTCACTTTTTTGAAACTTTTTTTTTAGCTATTCTTCTCTATCAGCTTTATTGATTGAACTACCTGAAATAAACCTTTTGTAATGAAAATGTTTGTTAAACAAAATCTAACTTGTCTTTTTTTTATTTATTTTCATTTTTTTGATGATAATAATAATAATTTTCACTGCTATAAACGATTTTGTGTGGCACAAAGCGATGTCGCTTTGTGCTACACAAAATCCAATATTATTAAAAACATAAAAAATGAATTTTATTATGTTATCTAACAAAATTTTTCTTTGTTATAAAAGTTTGTTTTCAGTAGTTTCAATCAAACAACAATAATGTATAGCTGATGGAGAGAACTTTGCAACAATTGAATTTGTTTTAAAACATGAGTTCATTTTGTTATGATAAATGAATAATTTCCGACTGTTCAATTTTTATCTTGACGTTTTTCCTCTAAACATATTCATTTAAAATTTTTATTAATTATAATCGATTGGAATCGACGAATGAGTTTCTGTTTGAAACAAAGGTCCACAAAATTTTCTCTTTTCAAAAAACATTGTTAGAATTCACAATAGTAGAAAATCTGCTTAGTAGAATATGTTTTGAGACGTTCCAAACTACAAGAAAATAACAAAATTTTATTTTTATTCAAAAATTAGTTTTATTTGGTTGCACTTGCTTCTCGCGTCAGAGCCTTATTGCAAGTGGATTTACACTCGAATTTTTTTCTTTGTTCTGAAAATAAATCTTAATTATTTATAGATTTTGTGGAGCTCACTAACGTTTTTTTAATTTCGAGCATGAGGCTTAAATAAATAAACAATTTTCAACAAAAAAACAAAAAGATCATTTTCGGAAGTTCGCGTCTTTAAAATTGCTTTCTCCTTTCCTGTAATAATCCTTTTTTGTCGCCCAACAATTTCATAAGGTCGCTAACATCAATCTCTAATGTGAAACCCATAATTACATTGTTGTAAATAGTAAACTTTTACGTTTAATCGAGTTTTTATGATTGTATACATGCAACTTATTTGAACGTAAATACGACTTATCCGACATTTCGATTATCATCAGTGCCATCTACAGTCGATTCTTTTCGCGAAACCAAAACATGTATTACCGACAGACATTTCGAAAATGAAAGATTATTCAATTTTGATCGTAATGTCAATTTTTTATGTCAATTGTTAAAATTATAATTTCAACAATTTTAAGTTATTATGTTTGTTGTTCAAATTTTCCAGGTCAATGAAAAATTTCTATACACCGAATACGATCCTACCCTGGTATTGTTCAAACTATCTATCCCACTGCCAAAAAGAAGCGAAAAATTGAGTATTACTGTAATTAAATATCAACGTTCATACAGGTAGTATAAACATAGCTTTCAATAGGTTAGGTCATGTGTGGTTATGTGACGATAGTTTACTTTTGCTGAATTCAAATATCAACGTTAAATTATTTCAAAAAACCTTTGTTTTTATTTATTAAAGAGTCATTTCATTTTCGCTTTTTTATTTTCATCAGTAAGATTGAACATTGATTTACTTTCTGTTGCAGACAAAAAATAAGTCTTGACTTATACGAAAAGCTCACATCCGACGGCCGCCGGAAGTAAGGAAGCGCGCGTTATTTGAATGGAAATAAGTTACGTTTTGGAGTGTCTATTCGCACGACACCCGTGTACCCTTGACTGGTTTTTACCCGTTTGAAACTTGAGGGGTTGGGGTTTATCCGTGTACCCGTGCGAGTTTGTTTACCCGTGTGATCACACGGGTAAACACGGGTACACAGACAGACAGACAAATCGGCTTGGCACACGGGCACACGGTCAGATTAGTTTGTCAGTTCGTGAGTGCATTAAGCGTATTTATTTAATTTATATAGTCAAGTTAGCGGAGATTTGTATTAATATTGAAAACCAATTTTATTATTGACTAGCTGAAACTCCCTCGCTTGGTAACTATTTGAAAAATACACTCTCATGAATTGCAGCAATCGTGTCCTACTAAAATTTTCTGAGAGACGCTGAATGCTGATGTATGTAAAAAGTCGAATGTCATTTTTTCTCCATTAAATCAAGAATTTGATTTATAATGTAGCCTATGTAAATTTTAAGAGTACAAAGAATCACCCTGATGCGTTTAAATCATCTTCGAACTAATGGTTCAGGCATGATGCTCGGACAAATAACGAATAAACTGAGCGCCCTATAGCTAAGCGCCCGTGCTTCACACAGGCACCAGCATCGCTGCACTGTTCACTTGTTTATTATAATTTTTTTTTGAGAGAACGTTGGAACCAAGTTGGAACACTTTTTCACGTTAGATAATTATTTTATAACCCACGCGAGCGTGGTTCCCTATCGGAACATTTTCGATGATCGAAGGAAACCGAAGGATATCGAAGGAAATCGAAGAAACGCTGAATGTTTCGTATCAAATTAAAAGAATTGGGGGCAATTGGGGCGGTTTTTTATAAAAGGATGGATATGAATGTATAAAAGAATTGTTTTTAATATGTTTTTAATATATTTTGATTGTTCAATTGATGGGAGACACTATTATTAATTAAATAAACGAGTTTAAACGATTTCTAGTGTGGAAGAAGCGTTGGTAAGTACTGTCAATAAAGTTGGCCTCAGATTTTATTTTTATGACAGTCGGTAAATGCGGCAAATTTCATTGATGACGATTTCAAAAAGTGGAGTTGGAGTCGTGATAAAGGGTCATAGCCATTTTTCTACAAGCCAGTTTCCCAGTTTCCTACGACTGCCTACGACCTAACTTCACGCTGTCAGTTTCGGAACAAATGGGTCGGCGATTTTTTAACGAGAGAGGACAATTTTCCAAAGGTGGTCGATCGGTTTTACGCCGCTTGTTCGCATTTTAAAATTTGACAGCAATTATGTTTCTGTTAATCAGTTAAACTTTTTTGGGCAAATGCAGAAAACAACAACCAGCAGCAAAAACCGATCCGTCTGGTTAGAAAGCTTGTGTTCTCTCGTTTGAAAACCTTCGTGCATTTTGTGCCGCTTGTTATTGTTTTTGTTTTGTTTTAAAATTTTACAACGATTTTAATTCATTAGATTTAACAAATATTTTTTTAACTTAAATAACAAACTCTAAAAGCTGTATCCAACAGCGGCACAAAACCGATCCATCTCGTTGAAAAACTTCTGTCATCTCATCTTTTTTCAGTTTTGAATTTGACAATGATTTTGATTCTTTTTATTGGTCAAAATTTTTATATGAAAAAAAATAAACGCCAAAAACTATGTAACAAGCGACACAAAACTGATCAATCTTGTTGAAAAAATTGTGTCCTCTCGTGGAAAAGTCTCTCATAAAAAACAATAACAAAAGGCATAAAATGGACAGCGACAGAGATGTTTTTTATGAGAGGACACACACGTTTTACATTTAGATCAACCGTTTTTGTGCCGCTGTTATTGTTTTTGAGTTTTTCTGTTTAATTTTGAGCAATTAGAGAAAGATATAATTCTTTAAATGAGTGAAAATTTTATAAACTTAAACAAATGCCAAAATGCCATACTTTGACCATCTTTAATACTTATGGAAAATAAGAGTTAGGGAGTTATGACGGCGAATGCTTCGATTGTATTAACTATAGCTTGATATTCAGTATATAAAATAAAAATATCACTTTTAATTACGAGAAAATGTTAAAAATGAATAATTTAATCATTTTTAATATTTTTTTATAATAAAACGACTACTTTTTTTTAAAAAAAACAATATAAATTCATACAATCACGGATCTTTCGTTCTTGATCGAATTTGAATGTTTGAACGAGTTTTTAGTTCAGCTATCCCCATGTAGAGACGCTGCAGTCGAGTATACGGAAACACAGAGTTAAATGAGAGCTTGTGCACACTGCACACACGCATGGTCACGAATGGTCACGCACGGTGTATACACACACGTACTTCTAACTGTTTCTAACCTCCTTGGTTGGATGAAAGCATGAAAGATTAGGCACTCTCTAGATGGAACCCAATGGCACCAGAACTGACTAAAAAAGTAATAGTTGGTGTTGATTGGTGTGATATTAAAAAAATAAAGAATTTATTTACAAAGAAGACTGTATTGAAAAAAAGAAACAGGTTATCAAAATAGAATGGAAAAACGTGAAGTCATTTAGTACAGTAAGTTTATTAAACAATTTTTTCACAACACTTAGTCGACAGTTTTTAGAGTTTTCGTTATTTGTTGACCTGAATAGTATTTCATGTATATCGTATTATTTTTTGATTAATCCATCTATTTTTTCTATCTTTATTAAGACTGAGAAAATAACTATATTAAAAAAAATCATGATAAATTAAATAAAACATTTATTACGATTTGACTATCCGAATGGAGGAATCTTAAATCTCACAGAACAATATTTCTTACTACTGTTGATCGTTATCAATGCGGTGCAAAAATTTTTTTGAAGGAAAGCAAATTATATGTTGAATTGATATTAAAGCTTTTATGATTTCTGAGCATGAGATTTCTAATATAAGTACATGGAAAATAGGAAATTGGTCCTTATAAACTAAGATGTTTTTAAGTAATTTGCTAAATTTTTTATGTTTTCAGGTTAGTTTAAAAATTTTGGAATTATTTTGGAATTATCATTCTACGTATAAAATATCACTGAAAGGACCTTACTTGTAATTTTCTGATTATTTATATTCCAAATATTTTAGAAAAGTTTGGAGTCAAAATATTTAATCGAATGATAACAATTGAACTTAAACTCTTTGTGTTTTGATTCTGAAGTATACTAGAATTGATTGAAGTTGATTCTAGAATATCGGTAAGAGTGCTGGGTTAGAATGAATGTTTCCCTTGAGCATGCATTTGATTTTAACATCACTGAGATTTAATATTTATAAAAAAACGATACAAATTAACAGAAAATTTTAAGTCATTTTCACTGTTCCGACAAAGAATTTTTATGATGAACAACGAATTATAATAAGTTTTTAATCTTAAAATTTTATCTCATTCTAGGAATAAGACGATGGATCAGCTTGAATTCAAATTCATTGAACAGGAAGATTTTGATTCCGGCCAAATTGAAGTGCTGTCTGACATAGACTCAATTTTCCTACTTGTCAAATCTTTGTCAC
The DNA here is from genome assembly GCA_020615435.1 of Telenomus remus. Taxonomy (NCBI): domain Eukaryota; kingdom Metazoa; phylum Arthropoda; class Insecta; order Hymenoptera; family Scelionidae; genus Telenomus; species Telenomus remus. Next base: position 40,020 of record JAGTPF010000046.1, on the reverse strand, counting down.
AATTAATGACGGGTTCAGAAATAGACATTCCAGTGTACGCTCCAATGCATGTGTACAAAAACAACAAAACAACGCCTTTTTTGTGCAAAAAGCTTGGCTTAGAAAAACAAACTGTTTTTTATAATTATTTACTGGGTAATGTTAACGATGGCCAACTATTTGTACTTACAACAATCGATCCAAAAACAAGGTCACGAGAAAACTTCATTGAAGATTTTTTGCTTCCGAGCAAAAATTTTTTTCCTTTCAACGCCTCTGTATATCATGGTGCAACGAATGTAGATCTTTTGAAGAACAGTATGAATGCATCTGGGCACATTAAAGTCGTCGCTAAAGATTTTAACGCCTTAGCATCTATTCTAGATGATCGTATAAGAAACGATCAAAAACCATCGACTTTTTTTTATCGTCAACATCAAGGGTCTATGACATCGGACAAACAGATTGTAGACAACATTTTAAAACGGTGGTTAACTCCTTATTATGATTCAACTGCGATCGTCCTGGTTCAACTAGACAAAGCTAGCGTATTACGTCCGAAACAAGAAGGAAGGGCTATATTCTGTTTCTTGCCTCACGTAAAAAAATCCATACAGTCTGCTATCACTGCTCCAGCATCATTTCAAAAACACTGCGGATATTTTTATTCGCGCGACGGAGGGCTCAAAGGAGGTTACGTTCACTGTTACAATCCTGGAGTTCATCTAATGCTGGATGTAAGGAAAAATATAGCTTTGACCAGCTTTCTGCTTTTCAACGGATACAGGAACAACAAGATTGTTAAAGAGTATCCAAAAAAGTGGACGACTGAAATTGATAAATTAGAAGCAATGAAAAGGAGTAATATGAGTTTCTTTAATCGATTGATTACTTTTGTCGACATCGCACGAGAAGGAGCGGAGTTACGTCTCGAACGCACTCATAATTATGAAGGTATAGAATCAGCGTTAAATGATAATATAAAGGACTTATCTTTCATTACTGAGTTAATGAAGCATAAAATTCTTATTAAAACATGCCAAGACAGTTACCAAAAATATGTCCACGCTGTTTTACCGAACGAAGAAGTCAACCGCCTGAAGGAAGAACTCGAGCTCTTAAAAATGACGCCTCCTCAAGCAGAACGAGTGGGGCCTTTGATGAAATCAGGCAAACAAGTCATCGTGTTGCACGCGCTACTTCAAAAGATGTTATTATTCACTTTAGGATATAGATCACGAAAAAACTGGTTTGCTCTCGATATGAATTTTTTTGAAAAATGCTTATTCGGCAATAAATCTTTTTCTAAAATGATGAAGTACTCTGTAATGCCTATCCAAACAGTAGAAGACGCAACAATGAAAATCGACTCTCCCATGGAAATCGAAGATTCGGATCCGTTGCAGTACAAGCTGATGATTTCAATAATTTCATACTCGCTCCAGACTATCATATCAGGTCCAGATCACGAAAAAATATTTCTCTTTTACGTCAACTCGCTTACCTTATTTTTGACTAGCACTTCTGAAGCTTCATTAAAAGATAGGCTTCATTGCAAGCAGTTTACGCGACAATTTGAAAAGTTGACAAAGTCACCTTACAATGAATTTCACAACTCTGCATATATCTTTGATACATGGGTCAACCCAAGAACCATTTTTCTTGTGTACTTGAGATGTAGCATCAACATCACCAATGAAACATTTGAAAACATGGGTCAGGATATCATTCCTCTCATTTCGAATGGAATAGAAATGTACAATAAATCACTATGCTCAAACGATGTTCCTCCTTCAGCGTGGTTCGTCAACGTTGACTCGTTTCAAAGCACAAATGATTCAAAAAAATATCTTACTGAACTTTCAAATGGAATCGCAAAATACAAGATCGAGTTAATTGAATTACACGAGATAACAAACACATCGAGGATGAAGTCAAATTCGAATCTGGTTCAATACTCACGAAAAAAAAATGTATGCAGGAACAAGTCAAATGAGAATCTGAAACATCATCAACTTCACAAAGAATTGATTCCTGGTAGCTCATCAGAGAACCAAGCGCGAGAATCTGATGGAAACGTGAAAGATTATCAACTACGATCGCTAAAGTCATCAAAAAGGTTTCCAGTGCAACACCAATCAAACAACTTTGATGACACGTCTGAAATCGCTTCTACGTCTGGAAAAACCAATGGAAACCATGTCAAATCGAAATCTGATAATCCAAGAAAAAAAACAAAAACTTCCGCTTGGACTCCAACTGAAATAGATGTGCTCATAAATCTAGTCTGTGAAAAACCACACAAAATGAAGGGTAAAGCAGCGTGGGAAAAAATCAAAGAAGCTGAGGACGTACTCCCGGATAGAACGGTGATTTCCTGCCAGCGGAAGACACGAGAACTTTTTACTGAGAACTTCATTAAAGTCGAACTGGAAAAACCTATGAGCGTCCGACAAAAAGTTTGGGAGGCTTTCTTCCCAAAGAAAATACTCCCTCAGTGCCTTAAAAATTAATTTAAATAAATATGCGAATCAACACGACTTACACAACTGCAACGGAACTTTTGCATAGGTTGATATATATATTCGTAATATTTACAATTTATACATAAATTGAAAAAAATAATCATTATAATTCTTGTTTTTCTATCTGTTAGCAGGTTCATTGAATATAATGTAATCACGAAGAGGTACACAACTGAATAGTGTACAATTAAAACTTTCTTCCTCGACATAAAGAAAATCTTCACTTCCTACGCTTCGTTAATCATTGAATCAAGAGCCTAATCAACAGCCTAATGAGACGAATGAAATGAAAAATATTTTCAATCATGACTTTGTGTCATTATGGAAACTGTCACGCTTTAGTTTATGTTCCTTATTACCTCACGTACAAATACTCCGGCTTGTAAGTACTCAGAAAATTATTCCAAAACGTCCCGGCATAACCTGTTGAGATCTCCACAGGCAAAAAACAATATCAATTTATTTAATAATCATCTTTTCAGGTCAGAATATAAAGCATTCTGAAATGCATCCAAGCAGGTGGAATTTACGTGTTCACCCAACTTGTCAAAATGTTAGCTTTAGCCACTTTTTCGTTTGGCAGGAAGGTTTTGATCTTGTAGGCGTAAGTATGATAAAGACATTAAAAATCCTAATTTATTTTCGAATCATCTTTAGTTTTTGCAACTTCAACGAAATATTTTGTTACAGGAATTCATGGAATGTTCGATAGATCTAGTAAGAATTCTCATAGCTTTTAACAGCAACTTTGGAAAAGGACATGTCAAATTTTAACGAGATTTTTACCACGCTGGTTTGGAGCTAGGGGAGCTAAATTTGCCTGGAAATAAATCCAAAACAGTCTCACATCTAACATTAGTCTTATATTTTAGCTTCTCAAATTCATTCTTCTAAAAAAATATATCTTAACTTTTTTTAAAAAATCGTTTTTTTTTGTTAGGTTTAACATATTACGACTGTAACGCTAATCTGGTTATGGTTTTAACATGATTTACGTCAAGGGCTCGTTTCAATTTTTGTAACTAGAGTTGAAGCCCGCGCTTTGCGCGGGTCAGGTGTGATTTTGAGACTGTACAAATCACATTTTCATCATTTCATGAAATTTCTTAATTAACTTTTTTTCTATGACATGCGTTTGATTAACTTATTTTAGATTAATTTATTTTATTTTGCATTGGTTGAATTGTATTAAAAGAGGGGCTGACGCCCCCCCCCCTCCGTCCACGTTATCCATGGCTCTTTAATATGAACATTTAAATTATCATAAAAGCTCTTCCTTATTTTTGAATATGACTATTACGAATATGAATAATAACCATTGTGTTTTACGTTGTAATCATTTGTTTCAATCATTTATTACTATTTACTTTTAATATTTTTAAATTGTCAATATCAATCTCATCAATATTATTTTCAACAATATTTCGCATATTATCGTTAAATGAAATCATGAAACAGTCATTCAATTTTTTTTCAAATGAACCGTGTCGAAAAATAGAAGTATTGTGCCGTCTGTCTTTTATAGATGGATGCTTTTCATTTTAACTGTTTACTGACCATCGATCCTCGGCTGGACCTTGGTCTTTCCATCAAAGCCATCGCCACGACGATCACTGGTGCAATCGCACTGCATATGTATGCAGGACTTGTTCACAACATTGGCATCTTTGAATTTAGCAGAATATTTTTCAAAAATCAATGAATACATAAAATGAACAACTTGAAAATCATTGCTTAAGTCTGAATTGTAAATAGGAATAGGTCGTTTGAATACAAGGACATGGGATGTGAGTTCTTACAATTTTCTTTATCTGTTGAATTAATTTTTTGTTAACGTTCTGTGTTTGTGCTGTTTATGATGAAAACATATTTGTATTTAAAGATTAAAAGTGAAAAAGATTAATATAAGGTTTTTATTCAAGTTAAAAATGAAGAAAATAGAAAATTGAAAATAAACGATTTTGAAACACGACAAATTGATTCCAGTGTTATAAAAAAGTTCCAAAAAAGTTCATAGAGAATCTTCGGTTAATTGCAGTCACTTCGATGAGCAACTTTAAATCCAACTTAGTCAAACTAGCTAAAATGTTTCCAAAAATTAAATCAGTTTCTAGATAAAACCATAATTCAAAAAGTCAAGTTGCTGATATAATTAAACACAAAATAAAAAACGTACATTAAAACTTATAACTATAAGTCTTAAAACTTATGAAAAGTTTTGATGCAGTGAGTTGTTGTGCTGCTGCAGTTTGTCTTTACGCGAGAACCCTTTGTTGCATTCGCGACAAGAAAATGGCTTTTCATTGTTGTGTGCCGAACGAACGTTACCGCTCGTAGTTTTGTTGTTTTGTTTTTTGTTTTCAAATCCCCAATTACGCAAAGATCATTTGTATCGCGAATTTTCAGTTCGTTCTGTAAAAATACAAGAAAATATTATTTATCTTACAACAGATTTATTTTTGGTTTACAACTTTAAATATCTTATGTAATTAATATTTTATAATAATCTAGACAACAAACTTTTATAATAAGAAAATGGTTTCTATGAATTTTATTTTGTTCGTATAAAATAACAAATATCTTATTTTTTAGATATATATATATAAGCAAAAATGAGATATTTCTCAAATTTACTTACAACGTATTTCAAAGTTGCATTTCCTGTACGAATGACATCACCGTTGTGCAATGATTCTTCTTAATTTTGTGTGCACTTTTTTTCATTTAATTTTGTCCCAGCAGAGCTCAAATTGGAAAATAAATTAGGAATGAATATTCCATGGAGAAACAAGGTACGTTGTCAGAAGTAATGTGGGATTCCGAACCCGATTCAAATTTTGCCGGGTTCACGCGAGACGATTTGGCTGGCGCACGCGGGATGCTGGAGAAGCTTGACGTGATGAGGGAAAAAGTGGGGACAGGCTTCGAGACGATAGAATAGGGGGAGTCAGTTTTAGAAAAGACGAGATACGAGTCAGATCGACGACTTTTTTGTATTTTTAGTTCTTAATCTTTTATAATAAATGTATTCTTAATTTTTAATTCGCGAGTTTTCATTTAATCCCCGAGTATCGAATCCCACAGTAATGACTAGGTATATCGTTTCGAATGGATATGGGAAATTTTTATTATTTTTATTTTTTGACTTATTTATTTTGTTCAAGAAGCTCGATCAACGATACGTTTCGTGTATGTAAGACACAAAATGTTTTGATAAATTCACGAACGAAAGAAGGATTCATAATTTAAACAGAGATCAGGTATTATTAACTTTAAAAATGATTTGATACGTATTGTATCTATAACCTTTATAAAATTTGTTTTTGTTACTTATCGTCGATACATATATTCTTCATTCGTTCCACTCATATATATAACAAAATTACTATTAAAGGTTGCGGTAGCGACCCCAACGAGACAAAGCCCGATACCTGTAATAATTAACGTCGATGTAACGTCAATGAAATGTAAAATCGCTGAGCAACATTATATACGCTAGTTTGCACTTTTTAACCTAAAATTTTTCTAGTTACCTCGAGTCGATACATCAATACTTATTCGTATTGCTCATCCTGTTCTCAGAAGAATCGAAAAAATAATTTGAATAATTCCTTGCGTTTTTTTGTTTACTAGCTCGATTTCTTTAAACACAAGTTAATTAATAAAATTTCACCAGCCAGATCTTTCTTTCAACAACTAGCATATTTGAAATAGTTGCCAGGGACTCGATTCTCGAGATGTTGCTACGCTCCCGTCGACACGAGCGTCGCGCTGCGACGTCGTAGCGTTTTAGTGAAACGTTGGTAACAGTGGTGAAGAGATAAAGCGACACAAGAGTCGCAAAAAATAATTCAGTGTTTGGAGTGTTTGTTTTTAATTGATACAAGGTAAATAACTTACTTAACAAATTAGTTATTAAACAATATTTTGTTGTGCATATTTCTGTTTACATAAAAGTTAATTGTTTTTTTTTGTTTTCGTTTGTATATACCAAAATTTAATTGGTTATGATTTTTAGATGAATGTAGTATTGCAAGCTATGGATTTCATGCGACGAATGAATGAACATCGTGAACCTTTGCATCGAGTTTACAATGATCGCAAAGACGCATTTCAGATGGGCGAACTTCAGTTCAAAAAACTTTTTCGTTTGACTAAAGATGTTGCAAGAGAATGGATTGGTGTACTCGAGCCTTACATTGCTCCACCAACAAGATCTTCGGCTCTGGATGTACAAACAAAAGTAGGCTTTTTATATTTAACATTCAAACTTGTTTACTAATCATTCGTTTTAAAACAAAATCATTATAATTTTTGTACTATAATAAGATAATGTCATCATGCAGGTGTTATGTGCATTGCGTTTTTTCGCGGGTGGTGCTTATCAAACAGATGTTGGCTGTAATGTATTCATATCAATGAGCCAACCGTCGGTGTCCAGAAGCATCCACGATGTAATAAATGCAGCCAATCAACCAGAAGTGATGAGAAATTGGATAAAATTTCCACAAAATTACGAAGACTTAGAAATTTTGCGAGATGGGTAAATAATTTATTTTAACAATAACTGATACTTGTTTTCAAAAATTGTAATTACAAATAATATTGCAATAAACAATATATAATTTCCATTTTCATTACAGTTTTATTCGCAAGTTTGGTATCCCAGCTGTAGGCTGCATTGATTGCACCCACGTTGCTATTGTGCCACCAATATCAGAAGATAATGAACATCCTGAACACGTATACGTAAATCGAAAAGGTTTTCATTCAATAAATGTACAATTGGTAAGAGCATATGTATTTTTTGAATAAAATGTCATTGTAAAACTGACATGAACAAAAATAACAAAATCTGTACTTTTAAAAATATGTTTAGAGTGAAAACAAATGTTGTAAAAAATTAGATTGTAATTTATAATTGTGCTTTTTGTAGATCTGCGATTCAGATTTGAAAATCCTAAATGTCAACGCCAAATTCCCTGGCAGTGTACATGATTCCCACATTTGGAACTTATCAAATTCAAGAACTGCAATGGAAAGAATTTATAATTTGTGGCCAGATCAAAATTTTCATTTGTTCGGTAAATATTTATTCATTTTTCACAATTTTTTGAGCGCTAAAAAAGTTGTAGCTGCTGTCTAAATTACTCTCTAATTACAGGTGATTCGGGATATCCCTTGCGACCGTGGCTTTTAACCCCTTACGAGGATGCTCAAGAAGAGTCGCCTGAGTCTATTTATAACAGTGTTATGAGACGGGCACGAGCAACAATTGAAAGATGTAATGGGGTTTTCAAAATGAAAATAAGATGCACCCACAGAGATCGATGTATGCATTATGATCCTAAGACCGCCGCGAAAATTATAAACACCTGTGTTGTTTTGCATAATTTTGCACTCGAGCATAAATTGCCACTATTCTTTCCTCCAGTTCACGTCGACGATAATGACGATCCTGATGACGTTTTCCTCGGACTAGCTGTTAATGGAGCGAGAGATAATTGTCGTGCTGGAGAACGCGTGCGAGCAAATGTAATGAATTATCTGATTCAAAATAACTATTAATAATTTTGTTTCTTTCAAAACTAGTTTAATGTACACAAATTTTTATTTGAAATAAAATATTCAATTAATATTTTGTACTTAAGTTTATTGTATTTTGAACTTTTAACATACATAAATATGTTAAATTTTATGCTAAACATACACGTGATGTAACATTTATATTACTTTTTAACTCTGGCTATAAAAGTTTTAAGTTTTAACGAAAATATACTACTTAATATATAACACCTTATATTATATATCTGATAAGTATAAAGCAAAACAACGACGATTTCGAAGCCACAACTTGTTAGAAACATGATTATAAAAGAAACGATGAAAAAATTATAAAACTTATAATTAAAATTGAGTGCATTTTGTTTTTTCGTGTTTGACTATTTCAACCTATTTCAGAATCTTAACCTTACTTTATTAATACATATCGAGATTTATAATGTAATTATAAAAATAATACCTAAAATAAAACTTAGTGTTGTGCAATCGTTTACGTTATTTCCTTACACGCGGGGTTTGTTGAGTGTGAGTTGCTTTAGCACGAAGACGAGTTCTCTCTTCAGTTCGAGATCCTCTTCGTAATAAGCGAGAGTTGCATTCTGCATTTGTTTCATTCCCATCTCGTAGTCCGGAGTTTTCTGATCGCAGCTTCCTTTGGTTCCATTTTTCTTCTTCATTGTGTTCATGGCAAGCTGCTTGTTTTCTTTGTCTTCGTCGTTGACAGTTTTGGACTTCTGTAACAAATAATGTCAAGTTCTATTATAATTACCTTTTCATAAAAATGGATGTAAATAAAATTAAAGTGTTACTATTTAATCCGTCAACTTAATAAATGTTAACAAAAACTAAAAATTTAAAAAAAAGATAACAAATTTTTAAACTTATAAGAAAGTGTAAACAATGTAAGTAGCGAGTAAGATTTTGTTGTTATTTTGTCAAATCAGACTCACCGCAAGCTTTTCCTTCTTTTTGTTATTGTCAAATGATGCCTGCTTCGGTTTCTCTTCATCAATTCTTTCTGCGATCGACTCCAAAGAAACTTCAGAACCAGAAGTGAAGGCACCATTGAAGGAACTGTCAGACGTGTCATCAAACAAGTCATTATTCTTTGGCATGAACAGTTCTGCAAAATTCAAAAAAAGTCAATAAAATGGTTTCTATAAGTTAGACTCTATACAAGTAATAATTATAAGAAACAATATTTTTTTTAAACAACCAAAAAGTTATCACAATGGTATATTCTCGGAGGAAACGAAAATTATGGATTTATATTAAAAAATAGAAAAAAATTATCGAACTTTCAAAATTCGACAAATATTTATTACAAAATATTTTGTAAAATGTAATACAAATTCTACCTGGATTATAACCACCATAGTTTTCGTCCAACCACGCTAAATGTTCCGGGGAAAGAAGCTCCTCGTTCAGCGGTGACCCAGGTGCTTCCATCTCCTCATTATTCTCCACGGGAGGATAAGCTGCAAACGGGCCGACATCTCCCTCTGGATGCCCTACGAAGGGGTTGCCATTTTTCTGCAGATGCCCTGGGAGCAGGTTGGCTTGTCCTGCACGGGATGTCGACGGTCCGGCATCGCTGTTTGGTTGGCCTGCGAACATGACGGCAGCTCTTTTAGCTTGGCCTGCGAGCGGGCTGGCACTTCTCTTTCGTTGACCTGCGATCGGGCCGACACCTCTTTCTGCTTCGCGTGCGAGCGGACTGGAACTTCTGTTTGGTTGGCCTGCAAACAGGCCAACATCACTCTCGGGGATGTCTTTGTCACCCTCGACTACAATGTCAAATGTCAAAGCGAGGACTCTATTGTCAAAGTCGGTAATGGTAGGAGCCTTGTTTTTTCCCCCTCCAGTCCTTTTTTGAGAATTGATGTACGTGGCCTTTTTGGTCTTCGTTCGAGACTTAAGATCCCTCCAGTACTGCAAAAATATAAAATTTATTAGTATTTGATAAACAATTTCCAAAAGCCAATAAATAACAAACAAATGTTAACTAACAAAGAACCAGTCTCAACAAAAATCTGAAGAAACAAATCTAAAGAAAACAGTAAATTAATGACAAAAAAAAACAAAACAAGTTTAAACAAGTTTAAATTCGTTTAATACCTGTCTCCATTGGGATCCACTTTTTTCAGGGCCATCGAGGGCATTCAGTTGGGGTGCAAATACGTTGTCCCACATATAGGTGACTTTTTTAGACGTCCATTTAGGGTTGTTTTTTTTGGTCAAGACTGGACGATAATTTTCCAAGAACTCGACGAGAAGTTCTTTCTGAGCTTGGCTTATGTAATCGGCACATTTAGTTGAGGACTCTCCTCGTTGGCCCTTGTTGCTTCCTGACTGTCGGGGCATTTTTCTAAAAAAAAAATAAATTGTTTATAGGTTAATTTCAAAATAAAAATGTTAATGAGGCATTGTTATGGTCCAAATTTTAACATTTATTCATTAAACATAACAATTCAATTCTTAATAAATTTTAAAAACAAAATTGAAAGCAAACATTTGTACCCTCGGCGCATTTTCAGTCTTGTGTTAAAGACGAATAAAAAGCAAATAAATTAACAACGAACATTTATAAGTGGCACGTGTGTTGTGCCTCGTGTTTTTTATTCTATCTTTGAATTAAGGGTCGAAGAAATTGTTCTTCTTTTTTACCTGAATCAGTTTCCGAAAAGAAAATGCAAGAAAAACAGTAACAAAGAGAAGAATAAATTGAAAATAAACACACGCGATGCGTTTGGTGGCTTTTGTTATCGACGTTATCGTTCTTTTAATCCAACTTAAAAACTTTTAAAATAACAAAAACTCCGCGATTAACCATACTTATAAAGGGCACAAATTCAAATTATTGACCAAAACAAACTTATATTAAGATATTTACTACGTACCTCGTTGCAATTTGCGGTTATAAAACAAGTCTTAACTCGACGTAGTGTAAAAGAACAATGCTGTTTGTTGCATCACACTTTGTTCTGTTGGTGGATTGCAGTCGTGCCAACGTACAGAAAAACTTGCGACGCGCGCGACGATCAGCGCTCGACGGCGGGAGCGTAGCAAAATCTCGAGAATCGAGCCCCAGATGTAGCCTGACGGCAACCCGTTTCATATGACGTTTCCCTCCGATCTAACATCAAGTAAAAATTTACCATGTTACCGACCGAGGCAATAAGCGACCGTCGAGACTATGAGGTTGGTACGTTGTAAGCGTTCAAATTCAATCTCACTTCATTAAATTGAAAGTTTTTTGTTAATGATAAAAGTGTACAAGATGAAAGAAAAAAATGAAAGTAAAACTCAAAAATAAATAGTAAACTTGTGTAACGTTTCACCACGTCAATTCTTACAAACTAACCAAACAGCTGTAAAAACGTAGTTCAATCAAATAGGATGCGGCATTACCGACAGATCCAAGCCAATAATCAATGCTTTGTTTACCATTTTGCTTTCCTATTGAAAAAGTATTTTGAGTTATCCTGGACCAAAACTAATCAGATAGAAAATTAAATTAGACTCTCCCCTTTATTTTAATAGTAATTTCAGAAGTTTTGACAGCGTATTTCATTTTTTGTTTGTGTTTAAAGTCTGCCGGTCGGAAATCCGCCAGAGGGTGTTAGTGTTTTTGTCGTTGGCTGTCAACTTACAACTTTAATTACTATTTTCATATAAAAATACCTAATTAATCATAAAAACAATTAGATAGCAACAATTAGAAAGTTGCACAGTTTATTTTAAGACAAAAATCTGATTTTTACAAGCGATAAATAAAAAATGACTTTGGAATTTTCTGATTGGCTGAATGGAATCTGGTGGGAATTGAGGGTGTTGTGCAGGGGAATTTGAGTTAAATAAAAATAACTCAAATAAACCTTTTAAAATTTGTATTGAACTAAGGATACAGCGCGTGAACAAAATGATAATTTAAGCTAAGTGTCCGGAGACACATTGTGTAAAATTGTTAAGTATGAGTATTCGCGGTGTCGCGGCGCGGCGGAGAATCAGACTAAGTCCCGTCGGCGGGATTAATTAGAAGATTAGGAGCTCGGAGCTCTTGATTAATTGTCGTTAAGATTGATTCTGACGCCCATCGGGAGCGTCCGGCCGGTCGTCAGCGACGATCGCCCCTCCAGATTTTGCCAAAAACCGCTGAATCGTGCCCTTGGCTGGGCACACGTGGAGCGCGGTCTCAGCAAAATCATGTACAAAACTGGAAAATTTCCCGTGCTCGATCATCAAAACGATGGTCGAGTCGAATTTACGATATTTGATAATTATCAAATGACAACAGTTGAATAGCGGCTCGGATGTCCCAGACATCCGGCCAAAAACTAATATTTTAATTCGAGACTTTTATTAATGTTAATTGAAAATAGTAAAAATCATTAAATTTGACATCAAATAAGACAAAGTTGTGCTGTGGCACAACAGTTGCCTTCCCCTTCCACCGGACACGAGTCCCGTCGTGTCGTGAAGTGAGGCGAAGTTTTCCAGTAGGGTTTACATGTTGTGAGGGAAGAATGTATTAGTGTATTAGTGTGCGTGTTGTTTGTGAGGCCCTATAAAAAAACGCTAACTGTATCCCCCTGTGAAATCATCCTTAAAACTAAATACAACTTTTAAAGATGGGGACCCAGTGTCCCATAAGTCCCGCGAAGATCCTGATGGTTGGTTGTTCATTTGGTAATAACTTGGTTGGTTGATGACACGTGTATTTGCTGGTTTGCAACGGGGTTGACAGTTAGCATATGTGGTTAGTAATTGCCACACATGGTTGACGACTGGTGTCTGTGGTTGACAGGGTCATCAGCTTCCAGGTTACCTGGAAGCATTGAACAACAGCAGAAAAGGTTCCAAGACTTAATCTAGAGCTTAAAACTATGTACGCTACGAAAGTTATTGTAATGAGGTTATTGTTATAGGTAATGAGTGTTCGTTATCGGCGGCGATAACGACTGGTGCAGTGGTTCGCGAAATTTAGCTACGTGGCTTTGTGTTTTTGCTTTTGGAAGATTTTCGGTTATATGACGCAGAATCGCTTGAAATAATCTATTCGGTTCTAGCTGTTAGGTTTTGAATCCAGTAGTTGCGGTTGAGAAAAAAAATTTTTTAGCTTAAATTTTCCTATTTTGCCATGTGGCGAGCTTCGCAGAGTTATGTTGCTTAAGCGGTCTAAGAATAAGTTTGGTTTTTTTTTTTTTTTTTGTGGCGGCGGAGTAGTGTGGTGTGTGAGACACACCTTACTTTCCCCTTAGGGGGGGAGGGGCGTTTGAAGGAAAGGTTAAAGGGAGTTTGAACTAAGTTTTGGTTATTATGTGCGTTACGTTTAGAGTTTTGTGAGTGATAGGGTTCACATTTTTTTGATTTGTGCAAATTAGGCAGGTATTTCGTGAATCAAGGCAATGCGTTGTCTACTTCTTCCGGGGTTGTTTTCGACCTTTATTCTAGTAGCTATTATCGAAAAGCTCTTGACGCGTGTTATTTACGATAGTTAAAGTTTTGATTTCAAATGTTAGTTGGTTTCTCGGGCGTTTTGTTTTTCTGAATAAGAAGTGATAAAAGTAATTTGTTGTGTGTGTTTTTCGGTTAGTTTTTAATTAAGAATCTTTTGTATATATATATATATTTTTTTTTTCGGTTGTTTAAGTTCGTACGTGGAAAATAATGATGGTTTCAGTTTGCGCGGACGTGTTTTAATGGGAACTCGTTATTTACGAGGAATCTCATGTTAATAAAATAGAAATCACGATGCTAAGTCATAGTTGAATTGTAGTAGAATGATCCTATGGTCGCAAATTTTTGAAGTGTCGAGTGGTTTTTATAACAATTTAAAATTAGATTGTGTGGGTTCGTGGTTGCTTTTCAATTAAGAATGCGTGTTCAAGACGTGTCAATTACTGCTTCGTTCTTTCCCGGTTCAGAGAACGTAATTATTTTGGAAATAGATAAAATTTTTGTTTTGTTTGTTATAAACTTGAATATTATTTCGTTAATTTCAGTGTTCAATAGGTTAAGTTCAGTGTTTGAAGTTTGTTATTGGGATATTCGAATTTACGTAGGTCATTCGAGTTGAGAAATAAATTTGTTCGAAAAGTTGTGTTATAATTATGGTGGCGGCAGCTATTTGAGTTTTCGTTTTTAGTTTATTGTATAGCTACGCCGCAGGGGCAGTTAGGCGGTTTTTTCCGCGGTCGAATGGAAACTTATCAATGTCACTCGCAACAACTACGTCCTTTTCTTTCGCGTCCGATTTCCGAAGTTCCAGTTTGCTTTTTAGATTTGATGTAACTGTTAGCTTGTTAGTGTGTAATTTTTCGGAGGTTTCGCTTAAAATTAAATTTGAGATAGGTTTTGCTTTTCTCAACGTAGGACATTTACTAATACGTACATTATCGTCTTTGAGACTTTCAATTTTGGTCTGAGGTGCTCGGTTATTGAAGACTTTGAATAGCTCGGGGCTTCCTTTCGATTTTTCTGAGGCGGTTCTTAGGTTTTCTTTTTTCATTATTTCATTTTGCGGTAGTATTACTTTATTTAAATTCGACGATTCGCGCTTGTCGCTTGGAGCTTTGTCTTTATTTTTCGGCGATGCATTTCGAGGTTCGGGTTAAGTTGGATTTTGCGGAGGAATCGCGATAGGGAATGATTTTTCTGGGGGTTTTGGTGAATTTGGTATAGATGGTGCGATCGGGTCGCGTTGTTTGGTTCCGTTGTACTTCTTGAGTGTCCCAGCTACGTTTATTTGGTCATTTCGTACCCTTGTCAGGCGCAGTCGTTCTTTCTTCTGTTGCTTATGTTGGTTTCCCGTGGCAAGTAAAGGTTTTTTGAACTTGTCTGCGGCGTCTTCAGTGTTACTCTCATCAGAGGTGTCTGAGTGTTCCGGTTTTGTTGCTGGTTTCGGCTTGGTTGAAGTCTCTCGTATCTTCGATATATTTGCAGTCGGCAAAACAGCTTTATCAACGTCTGTCTGACCTGAGTCCAGGTTTAGTTGATGACCTTGTTGTTCAATTTTCTCTTGACGGTACTGTAGGCGATGAGAAGGCTTGGATTTCACTGTAATAGGGTTGGTCGACTCGACAGTATGGTTTACTGTGTTAGTGACAGTCAGAATGTTACCTTCTACGTGGAGTAGATCCGTGTTACGATTTACAGGTTTTGCTACGTTTTCTTTCTTGGTTTTGTATAGGTGGTTCAGGTTCATGCTGTTTAAGATCTTCTCTGGTTTCTCGTTCCAGGATAGAGCAGACTTGTTAAACATGGTTCTTGGCTGTTCCGGGTTGATGGTAGGATTTAGTGGTGGAAATGAAAGGGCAGGTTGATTTTGGATGTGATTCGCGTTTTTGACGTGCTCTGAGTGACTGACGGGAACCGTCTGAAAACATTCAACTGGCGACTCTACTGATTGAACTGTTTTTGCGTACGCTTGTTGCATGTAAGGCCGATCCAATATACTAATTTGCTCGCTTTGCTCTTGACTTTGATTATAATGAATTTTATCAGAGGAATTTCGGTTATAAAAATTGTAAGGTGATCGCGAATTATTTTCTGCTCGTTGCACATTATTTGTAAGGTCGTCGCAGCGGTTATAATACGAGACGTGGTCGCGGCGACCTTGAACGTTATAATTAAAACGTCTCAAGTTTTGATCGTAATTATTCATATTCGGTTCTCCATGATTTCTATAAAAATTTTTGGAACATCGGTTATTATCACGATAGTTTTTTGGCCCGTACATAATTGTGGGGATTTCGCAGGTGTAGTTGGCCCGGCCTACCGGGCCATTTCCCCGTTTTTTGGAAATATTTCGTTTTGGAAGCGATCTTCAAAGTTCGTGTTTTCGTAGTAAGGGTCTCCATAGTTTGGATTTGATTCGCATTCATCGTAGTATTGGTCATGATTCCCTCGGTTCGAGTGGTTTGACGGGTAATCGTAGCCATTACAGTCGTATTCATTTGAAATGTAGTTGTCATAATTATTTTGTGTATACGCAGCGTCGTAGGGTTCTTCAAAATTTCGATAAGATTCAGAAATGGGGTTTACGCGTCGAAGCGGATTTCCTTGTAAATTTCTATTTAATAATTGGCGACACTGATCAGTGGTGTGGTTACAGTTACCGTGTATTACACATTGAGTGTTTTGCTGATTGAGATTAAAGTTTCTACTTCGTTTTGATAAATTCGGAAAATCAGAATTTTGTTTCCGGAGTTTTGTTTCCACTTCAATGGCAAATGTTATCGCGGAGAGGAGAGTTGCGGGGCGCATAATTTTGGTTCGTATTTCGATTTCGGGAAGAAGCGAATCTAGAAAATGTTCTAACGCGGTGGAGTCGACGAGCTCCAACAATGTGTCAAGTTCTCTGGGACCAAGTTGGGCATCATTTTCTAATCGGCATTTTGCTTGACTTACTGCGGATTCAACACGGGCAGCGAAATGTGAAACGGTGTCTCCGGGTATCATTTGTTCTAACTGAATAACAAAGTTGTCTTAACAAAGTTGCAATATTGATATTTTCACCGAAACGAAGTTTAAAATCCGCGATCAAATCTTCAATATTGTTATATTCAGGCGAATTTCTATAATAGTGATCTAGCGCAAGTCCCGCTAAACGTCCCCCTAAAAGTATTGATAAGTTTTGCTGCTCGTTTCGACTCAAATTGGCAGAGATGTGTCTCAGGCATCGGATGAACTTACTTACGGATACCGGAGATCCGTCACAGATAGGAATCGTGTTTATCGCGTGTCGCGCTTCCAACGTGCCGTTCGCGTGTTGCGGCGCGTGGTCATTGTTCTCATGTCTCATCACTGGAATTCGTCTCTGGTGATGATTGTGTAATGGGTTTAAAATTTGGTCGTCGCCGTTGATATTTGCGTGTTGCTCTTGAACACGGTCATTGCAAGGAGGACGACCATTCAGTTGTCTGTTTTGGTCCATTCTAAGGTTTAATGCATCTAATTGAATTCGCAAATGATCTAGTTCGCGGAGCGCGAGAGCAAACTGGGGAGACGGAATTTTGCTAGTTTTGACTTACCATTTGTTGGCTGGCTCAAATCGTTGCAGACTGGCTGGCTGGCTGGCAGCTCGGCAGGCAGGCTGGCTGGTAGGATACTCGTCCTTCGCGACCTCGGCTGGCAGCAGAGTCTGGGAGTGGACCTCGGTGGTGCCTCTTTAGAGTCGTTGGGGTATTTGGCTGGTTACCTTCTGGTTGCAGGGCCTGAACGGCTCTTTGCTTTCCTTATCTCGTGATGAGGTGGCGTCAAGGCGCCTGTCCTTATGACCTTAGTGGAGTTTGCTAGGCTCCGGTCTGGACTTGGGTGACGTGGTTCCCGGTTACGACCCTCGGAAGATGGTTCGGATCGGTCCTCTGGGTTGATCGGTTGGTTGGCTGGGCATTCGGTTGTTGCTTGGCACACAATTTTGTCGCGCACTTTTCGATCGTTTTTCGTGTTTCGAAATTAAAACCGGGGATACCACGACGCACGATATCCCATCCTCGTCGCCACGAACTGTTGTGCAGGGGAATTTGAGTTAAATAAAAATAACTCAAATAAACCTTTTAAAATTTGTATTGAACTGAGGATACAGCGCGTGAACAAAATGATAATTTAAGCTAAGTGTCCGGAGACACATTGTGTAAAATTGTTAAGTATGAGTATTCGCGGTGTCGCGGCGCGGCGGAGAATCAGACTAAGTCCCGTCGGCGGGATTAATTAGAAGATTAGGAGCTCGGAGCTCTTGATTAATTGTCGTTAAGATTGATTCTGACGCCCATCGGGAGCGTCCGGCCGGTCGTCAGCGACGATCGCCCCTCCAGATTTTGCCAAAAACCGCTGAATCGTGCCCTTGGCTGGGCACACGTGGAGCGCGGTCTCAGCAAAATCATGTACAAAACTGGAAAATTTCCCGTGCTCGATCATCAAAACGATGGTCGAGTCGAATTTACGATATTTGATAATTATCAAATGACAACAGTTGAATAGCGGCTCGGATGTCCCAGACATCCGGCCGAAAACTGATATTTTAATTCGAGACTTTTATTAATGTTAATTGAAAATAGTAAAAATCATTAAATTTGACATAAAATAAGACAAAGTTGTGCTGCGGCACAACAAGGGTATAAGAGAAAAATGGCAGCCGGTGATTGGCTCATTCGATCAGGGAAAGGGCTAGCGAGCACATCGGCTGCGCAAGTCAAACAGTGAAATTAATAAATAATTTTGTTTTAGCAAGTCTTGATTTCAAAAAATCAAAATTATGTGCAGAGATAGAAACATATGATAAAACTTTCATAGTTAGTTTGTTTTATTTTTGTTTCTTTTTATTAATTTTTCATCATGGTCTTGTCAAGTTAACAGATCTTAACTCTGTTAACCTGAAACGACACACACATGTGTTAGGATTTCACAGATATCTGCGCAGAACCATTGCGCATTTTCCTTTTAAATTTTTAAATTTCCTATATGTTTTTGCAATGTACGTCAGTGATATTTCATCTTACTAATTATTATTTTATTAAAGTACCCTTTCAATAATTATAATTTCATAAAATTCTTTGCATGGATAACAAGTTTGTTAGAACAGTTTGAAGAAACTGAAGAAAATTATTGATTTAATCTACAGAAATAAATGCTGCCAGAAAAGTGGTCGCCGCAAGTTTTAAAAATATAAAATAATGTGAATAGCATTCAATAGAAAGATGTAGTGGAATTAGAGGACGAAGATAGAAAGAATTAGTACTACGTTGATACAAGAGGGGTCCGGGTACAGATTTGTCCACTCCGACTGTTTAGTGTGATGGATCCACACGAAAGTAAATCTAACAGATTTTGTTATCAATTCTCAGAAAAAAATTATAATCAATCCATTGAATTATTAAATGAAAGGATTTCATTTTAATGAATTCTACGTGAATCTTAATGTATCAAGGCGCAAAATCATTCTTATAAAAATATCAATTTGAACTTGAGAGTTGAGAATAAATTGTTTGCCTTTGATTACATTCAACGTTTAAAATTTCGCTTTAAAAAGATGTGAAATCACGGTCTTTTGATTTATAATATTTATTTTTATTACATGAAAACATATAAATAAAAAAAACGACGAATTCGAACGAGCAATTTAAATTTAAACATTGTTAATTTCAAACATAGTGTAAAAAACAGACATAAAATATGATAATCACTGCATGGGAGGGCAAGTAAATCTTTCCGGTTCTGTACACGGAGCAGCGCTGATGTGCGAGCACGTCATTATTGGTTCAGAGCAAGAGTTATGAGAAATGTGAATGAATCAAATGAATCTAATTTCTCTTAACTCTTGCTCTGAACCAATAAGGACATGCTCGCACATCAGCGCCGCTCTGTGTACAGAACCGGAAAGATTTACTTGCCCCCCCCCCCTGAATCACTGAAAAGATAAACAGTGATAAAAAATAGAAGTAATTTCAATTTATTATAAAAATGAAAAAAAAAATCCCTACTTTGTAATAATACACACTGTGATAATAAATATGATGGCGGCTGATGACAACTTGAATGAGCAAAAATAAAAAGTTTTTTCCAATATCAGTACGGCGATTTTTATCATTTTAAGTTGGCAATAGCCGCCATCATTGTTCATTATTACAGTGCGTATTATTTACACGGGGAGGATCCCAAACAAGCACTGTAAAAATAAACATTATCAAAAACGACAAATTCGAACGAGGTATTTAAATTTAAACATTGTTAATTTTAATGATAGCGTGGAAAACGGAGAGCAGCTATGACGATCACGGTAAAAACAAACAACAAAAAGATGATGAGATTAAAGCGCTGTAAAATTGAACAGAATCAAAAACAACAAATCATGACAAGCAGTGTAAAATCAGAATTTTGTAAATTCAACATAGTGTGAATAACAGACTGTAACACGAAATCCTGGCCCTGGACTCGGTTCCAGGGTCCAGGGCGGGAGATCGGTACGAATGGACTTGTCGTTTAGGCAAAGTAAGAAAAAGTTGAGCGCCAGGTTGTTTTCGGACAAACAAACAAACCTGGGAAAAACAAAACAGAGCGAAAGAACAAGAGACGGAATCTGGGCCAGACCCGCTGGCCCAGCGGTGTGAGTCCGGTATAGAAACAAGTTGCAAATTTGACAGGAAAAACTAACTAAAAACCGGAAAGCAAACAACGCGTAATCGAAATGGCTCGCGGGCCTTTAGACAATCGGAGCAGACTTTTATGAACAGAGAATGGAGCACAAAATCAATTACACGTAGCTCACAAAATTGGACAACAATTACACCTTTTATTCATCAGGTCCCCCTAGCGAGGCCTGGTCTGTCGAAGTACATGAGCCTATTACTCAAAGAAATGAAAACAAAAGTAACTTGGTGCGACGCGGCGCACTGTAACTAATCCAGAAAGAGACAGAATGAGACACAGGTGCGTCTCATTGCACTAAACTGAGCGAGAGGGAGAGAGCGGGGAGATCAGGGTGTTGGCGCCGTCGTCGTGACCGACGCCATCGCGTACGCGAGGGACCGAACAAGTGCCCTGGAGTAGACACACTTACTTGAAAGCCGGAGTAACGAGCTCCGGCAAGACGTGGACTTCCATGATGCCATCCGGCGGCGTCCCTCCGTGGCGTCTACTCGGCCATTCTCGTTTCAAGTCTGCGGGTCACAAAACTTGTTAGCCCCTCGGAGCAGTGGGCGTCGCGGTGAAACTTCCAGGTTGGCCTCAACCTCGTTCTAGTGCGCGGCGCGTACTTCCAAAACGAGAAATCGGCAGAACAAAACAGCGTGTCGCCAAAGTCGCGTCACCATACGGAATAGCGGATTCGGACGCGGTTGCGAAAAAGGCCGGAAAACTCGGTGTTGCGCATGCGCGCGGCGATCGGACGCCAAATTGATTGGCGTTCGGCTGCGAGCGGAGCGCTGAATGCAAAATGACTGAAAAATTAAAATTCCCTGGTCACAAGACATAAAATATGATAATCAATAAAGAGATAAACAATATAATAAAAAATAGAAGTTATTTTATTTAAATATAAAAATCAAAAAATATAAATATTTACGTGTAATAATACGCACTGTAATAATAAATGATGGCGGCTATTGCACCCTTAAAATGATAAAAATCGCTGTACTGATATTGGGAAAAAGTTTTCGTCCTCGATCCCAAATGAGCCCCCAAAAAGTTATATCTCTTATAGACTTGAGTTACATCTATTATAGAATGACAAACTTCAAGATTCGGTGTTTTATTCGATTTAAATGTCGCGATAGTATTCTGTTGATCTTATGGTTCTAATGTGTCGTGTTTCGATAGTGAAAGTACAAGTGTTTTACATAAGAATGTTGGTAACATCAATGTTGGTAATGTTGGTGTCATCGCGTTGCGTGACAGTACTGGAAGAGTTTAGTTTCCTATTTCTCATATTTTCTCAATTCTCGGTAACTTTAACAAACTCTTTCTTTCCAAGTACCATAAACTATAATAAAATAAATTGTCGATATTTCTGTTATTTGTCGTGAATACTGACTGTCACATTAAATTATTGAGAATTCGAAAAAAATATGGAACCTACATCTTGATCTAATCTCTAATTTCGAAATTTAACATTACGCGGGTTTGCAAAGCAGTTTGCAGAAAGATAAATAAAAAACCTATCTAGAAGTGGTCAGAAAGAATGATCTTACGAACGACTCGAGAAACCATACAAGAAGTTGCCAAAGCGTTCAACACTGGAAAATCTGCGTTTGGAGTGATTGGTCCCACAGCTTTGAAATTGCTTGCGTATGACTACATCAACACCACCATGGTCGACGATCTTCATGTGTTTATTTTGGTGTCACTAAATATACAATGCAACTTTACTTCACATCTGACTACAAGAATGAAGACTGGTCGATCTACAACGATCTCGAAGTCGTAGAAAAGCGTTTCCGTGACGTAAAGCCACCGAACTTCGTTCATAGGCTGCCACGTCCAATTGGTGATTTCGCTGTATGGAAGGGATCGGAGTTCAAAAACTGGCTTCTCGCCTATTCTGTGGCCATATTGTTCAACTTAATGACATTTCGGTATTACGAACATTACAAACTGTTGGTCGTGGGTGTATATCTTCTGAGTAAAAGAAGCGTTTCCGAAGAAGATAATCAAACATCGCAGCAGTTGTTGCAGCAGAAAGGCTGGACCCTTGCCATCATTTTCCTGTTTCCATTATGAGGTCATGAATGGGATATTGACATGCCTTGTACACGGCACTCGATGTGCACCAGATCAAATTGCATCAGGATATTTATTGCTGATTAGCATGGCTGAACTAAGGGAGAAACATTTGCAGCAGGAATCTCTAGCTTCAAACTTTTGTGAAAAACTGCAAGCACCAACAAATAGACGAAAAAGGATACATGTGACGAATGACTTTCAAATTGTAGGAGCACTAAAAGCCATGAAAAACGTCCCAAATAGAATGTCAAATCTTCTTGATCATTATGAAATTGATTGGCTTGAAGTCTATGAGTTCAACAGGTTGTTGCAACACGGGGTTTATTTCGAAAATACGAAGTACAAAAGAACCAGAAAAACTGACAGTTCCTGCGTTTTGTTTTATAATGAAGAGAAAAGGGGAATAGGCATTTTCAGAAGGTTTTTCAAAGTCTACGTGAACGAACATAATGGTCCGTGCCCGGCGGGTGAGAATCGTGCAATGAAATACTACGCAATCATTGACAGACTGGATACAACTTGTATTTTTCTCAAGACTTCCGATGGCGTAGATTTTTAAAACGGTTTTCGTTGTGATTTTGCAGACGAGGAGTTACTGCTCGACATAAAGAAGACGATCTTTGTTTCATGTTTTTATATTCAGATCTTTGTTCTATGTCAATTATGTACTGACAAAACTTAACTACATTTGTCATTTTGCATATTAGTCATTAAACCCTTTTGAACCTCTTCAAATCCCAAGGACGACTAAATCATTCGAATTTTTATAAGAGTATTTTAGGATCCTACCACAGAATAACATGATGAAAAATAACCTGACCAAAATATCTAAACTCAACTATATTTAAGACTCAAATCTAACAATCTCAATCAATTTTTTATCAAACTCTTCAGGGCACGTAAGCCGTTTTTGCATCCAGTGACTCAATTGCTGACGGTGATTTATTCATGCATACATCACAATACTTGTGAAAGAGTGCCCTTAATCGTTACGACAGTACGTGTCCGAACTTGGTTGCGCAGCCGAGCTGAGCAAAACGAGACCAACAACGCCTCTCTAGCTTAACCCTTTCACCGATTTCTGGGGGGTCAAAAATGCGTTTTTTTTTCATGTACGCAATATTTTATTCATTTTTTTTAATTTTTCCAAAATTACAATTACAATAGCTGTAACTTTCAAAACATGATGATATGAATATACAAAAGTTAATTATTAAGTTTTAACATAAATTTATAAACAAAAAGCAATAAATAAATAATAAATTAATGAACAATTGTCATTTTTTTACGTTTCACCCTAATTTCTCATAAAATCGACGCAAAATGAAGAAAAAAAGTAGTGTTTTAATAATGAAGGCCAACAATGATGAAATTTAACAATATATAATAATTGTTTATAACAAATGTTAATTTAAAATTTAATAAACAATCGTTTATTTTTCTTAATAATTTGAAATACAGAGAAAAAATCTTGGATTAATAAAATAAAGGACAACAATGATGGAATAAAAAATTAGTGACGAATTAACAAATTATAATAATAAATTTATCTATATTACAAAGCAATTTTATAATGAAAAATTATATCATTCACAATTTTAAACATGATAATAATTATTCTTTCGATCCTGCGAATGCGAAAAACAAATCTATTCATAATTAAACATATTGAAGAATTGTTTATAACAAATGTTGATTTTAAATTTAATAAACAATCGTTTATTTTTCTCAATAATTTGGAATACAGAGAAAAAATCTTGGATTAATAAAATAAAGAACAACAATGATAGAATTAAAAATTAGTTACAAATTAACAAATTTAAATAATAAATTTATTACTATTACAAAGCAATTTTGTAATGTAAAATTAGATCATTAACAATTTTAAACATGATTATGATTATTCTTTCGATCCGGCGAATGCGAAAAAAATCTATTAAAAATTAAACATATATAATAATTGTTTATAACAAATTTTGATTTCAAATTTAATAAACAATCGTTTATTTTCAATAATTTGAAATAAAGAGAAAAAATCTTGTATTAATGAAATAAAGGACATCAATGATGGAATGAAGAATTAGTTACAAATTAACAAATTTTAATAATAAATTTATTACTATTACAAAGCAATTTTATAATGTAAAATTAGATCATTAACAGTTTTTTATGTAGATTTTGAGAAACATGAGTAACTTCTGAGATGATGATTTTTTCGTTTAATGTTGTCCACAATCTAACCTCGCCATAAGCGTCCCTGTAAAGTGTCTACAAAATTTGACTTTTCGAACTGCGATATCTCAAAAAGTCAGCAGGAAAGCCTACTTTTTTTAACGGAAATCGATAGAGCAAAGTTAAAACTATAATCAGCAACCAAAATTTGTCTTATGTGCGACTATCGAAAAATTCATATAAGATCCTTAACAATCTGTACAGTGTCTAAACAAATAACAAAGAATGACGCTATTAATAGCGTCATTCTATGGCCCAATTTTTGACTACAGTGGCAAACTCATTGCCACTTGTGACACAATTTTTGGCTACAGGGGCAAACTCATTGGCACCGGTGACAATATTTTTAACAGTGCAAAACTTTTTATCTATCATTTATCATAGGAAAGCCATTAAAACCATAAAACATAACAAAAGAATTCATTTTCCGAGCAAAGCCTATGTGAAAAAGATTGCAAAAGAAAAATGTTCAACTTCTGAAACTCAGAACTTAATTATGAGAAAAAAACGAGAAACGTGTGCGATGATTCATTTGACCTTTATTATCCTGGAGTCAAATTTTTGGCCGATAAATTTTATTCCCATTGCTACTGCAATTTCAGCTGGACATTTATTTACAAACTTACTACCCTGAATTGTTTTTAACACATTCTCAGGCTGTTCTGAATTCCTTGGTAACATTATTTATCTTTTGCAAAAAAAATTAAGTTATTAACACAAGTAAAAAAAATCAGATAACAAAATGAATGATTTTGTAAAGGAATAAATTATGATATCAGTTAACGATTAATTTCAACAATTCTTTAAGGAGTGTTCACAACCAAATTCGAAGATGTGTAAAACAACATGGAAAACGGTACAGTTAGTAAGTAGAAATCTAAAATTAACAAAAAATAAATACGTACAGACACTATTCAAGCCATTATTTCCGTGGTCACTAGGAACAACCAGTTAAGTGACATTTCCAAGAGAGTCAATTTTTTTGCAAAGATCGCGTGTGCTTCTGAAAGTTTGGCTTTTGAACATGAGTTGTTGGATTCAATTTATATTTTGCACTATAATTGACCGAAAATTGTTTCACTTATCATATTTCTTCGAAATAAAAATGTTGTATTCAAAACTTTAAAAAGACAAGTCCCAAAAATACTTAACTGGTTCTTAATAATCACCACAGATTCATATTGCGATACCTTTACATTTACCGTTACTCTTTAATTACAGTAGATCCACCGTATTTAATATTCCTTTTTTTCTGTAAGTATGAATAAAAACTTTGTTCGTACCCAAAATGGTTGTTTTTTATGATTTGAATTTTTTATTAATTTTGACATTTTGTCTCGTTTCTGTTTCACTCAATTTATTTTTTTTTCAGTTTTTGGAGAACAAGTATCAGTATGCAGTAGCAATATAAAAAAGACATGGTTTGTATGCAAAAATCTCAGAACTAAGAACTTAGAACTTAAATATAAGAAAAAGAAAATGAAAAGTGAGACAAAGTGGCCACATTCACTGAGAAGCATGTGCCTGGTCTTCACTATTTGAGTCATATTCACCGTTGCCGTCATCAGAAACACATTCCTCTCCTGTCTTCTCCTCGGTTAAGTTTTTCTTTGGCCCTTTTCTCTCTTTTCTCGGGTGCCTTATTGTATTACGCATTTGTGTAACTACATAAATATATTTGTTCCAATCCACTGGTGGATCGCATTTAGCTTCATGAATTACTGAAAAAGAAATCAGTTCCAATAGGGGTAAGTGGGGTAATTGTGACACTTTGAAAAAGAGTTATTTTCGAAACGTTATTTTTGATAATAATAGTGAATGAATATAATAGATAATCATATACTCTCAATGCTTGAAGTCTAAAGTATAAGTAATGACAGTGTAAAAAGTTATTTTTTAAATTAGCTTAACAGTATTCTAAATTGATAACAAAAAAGTAAGACTAGAAAATTATTAGTTATAATGGTCTATCAGTTGTTATCAGTGTTTAAGGTGTTTTTCGAAAAATTTTAACATTACAAATTGTACCTCATTTTGCAAGTCACGAATCATGAAAAAAAAAACAAAAAATGAAAGAACCAGGTTTACTTCACAATATTTGCTATTTTTGCTATTTAAGGTAAATGTCCCAGTACCCGGACGTGTAGCAGTAACCGGACGCTATTATGAAAAAGTATGATAAAAAGTTACATTTTATATTAATAAAAAAATAACAATTATATCATAATAATACTTGAAATCTACTGAATGTCGAATACAAAACAGATAACAGTTTGAAATTGTTATTTTATTCTACTAATATAATAATACTGAGAATATGTTTGTTTGTTTGTTTGTTATTTTATTTAAAATAAATATTAACAGACATGCTACACTTTTGAAGCACCATTTCAAGGAATGCTTAACTTTTTCGTTAGGTGCGACCGATTTTTCTTAAGACGAATTCTTGTCGGTTTTTTCAGATATTGTATAACATAAAGTTCTATTGTTATCAGAGATACTTAAAAAATGGTAATACGCATCGAAAAACATATTTAAACAATTTTGTTTGTTTAAATTAAGCTCATTCGGGAATTGGTATCGAAATTTTCAGGGTGCCAGTAGTCGGACGTTCACGTTGGGGGCGAATGTTTTGATTCAGTTCACGGAAATTGAGGCAGTTGAAAGAACAAAAAACAATTTGAAGGATGAAAGGTATATTTTATATTGTTTTTAGTAAATTTATTAGTACACTAAAAACATAACCTGAAATTTGATACAAATCAAAACAGTTTAATTGATTAATTATGACTTGTCAAAATTTGTATTAAAATTCGAAAAAAGTGTTTATTATAAATTATTTTTGAGTTTGGTAATAAATATTATCTTCTGCTTATGTTTTGTCACTTGCAAAACCCTAAAAAACATTCGTCCGGCTACTGGGACACGTCCGTCCGGCTACTGGTACGTGTGAAAAGTACCGTCCGAGGACTAGTACAATTGATCGTCCCAGTTTGTTTTTTAATAAATTGTTTATAATCAATCGGATTCAAATTTTTGGATCACTTTTGCATTCTTGAATGTTTACTTTAACTAAAAAGCTTGACTTCGTGACTTTTTAACTTGCAAGTTTTTTTAAGATGTCTCTAAACATTTTCCAGTCCTTACTCGTCCGGTTACTGGGACATTTACCTTACAAAGTATATTTCAAAAATAACAAAATATCAAAGGAAGATTTTGCACAGTTCCTGTTACGAAATTTTCTCACGCAGCAAGGCATGACATTTTTGCAAGGGGTTACTGACTGTTCAAGTCTTTGAACCACATGGTTTGTAGTACTTTTGAAGTATATTTAAAGTATTTTTGAAGTACTTGTATATCAGAGTATATTGCAGTACTTTTAAATCCTGCGATTTCTGAAACTTTGAAGACTAGAAATACTGAATGTAGCGACTTCAATTTGGTTTAAGTCTTTTTGAAGTCTTTTCGAAGTCAATTGCCATGTCTTACAAGTACTGCAACAATCGTAGTCACAAAAAATTGACAGATTTTATGGAAGTCCTGCTACAAATAGTACTACAAAAATTGAAGTCCTGTAAAAAAGTTCTGTACACTTCCAGTGGGAGTGAGTAACCCCTCGCAGGTTTGTGTAGTTTTGAGTCGTCCACTTTTTTTCAATAGTCATGAGTTTAGTTTGTTTTGCGTTTTTTGTGTCGTTAGACACTTCTTCAGATTCAGCATTCATTCAAAAATACTTTGAATATAATTTTTATACCGAAAATTTCATCAAGTATCACTTTATCAACAGCCTTATGCGTCGAGGAACCAGTTGCGCACAAGTCCTTGAGTTGCTTTTTGCCCAGGGCCATTTTGTGAATTTCGCGGATGAAAGAGGTACTCTTGCCCTTCAAACCTCCAAGTTTGGTCAACTCGCTCACGGAGAAAGCCAGCACTCCGTCTTCGGCCAATTGAAACCGCATTTTGCGGATGTTTCTACCCTTCTTCATCAGTCCGGGATTTAGTTTAATGAACTGCTTCACCTCAGCAAAAGTCAAACACTTCCTCTCTGATAAATAATTAAGTGGCATTAAAATTAATTCAACACTAGAAGTACCGGACTTTTCGTATACCTAGAAGGACGGACGACACTGATTTTGTGTAAAGTTGTATCGTGAAGTGTGCCGGCAAGTTTAAAATCTAAGGCTGTCAAAAGTTCGAACAGTTCATGAACTGTTCGAACAGTTCAAAACTTTAAATGTTCAAACAGTTCGAACAGTTCAAAAGTTCAAATGTTCAAACAGTTCGAACAGTTAAATATTAAAAAATTAGAACACTTTAAAGTAAACCAATTTTGTTCTAACATATCTACAAAATAATTTATTGGATACATTTTTTCGTTATAACAAATTTAACATAAATATAATTTATTGATGTTACAAAACCTTTTTACGAATAAATAATTTTAGTATGATATCTGATATCGATCAAACGCTGTTAGAATCGAAACTAATCTAGTACACTTTTCATTAATTTACAATTTAAAAAATTATTAGTAAATCACTGATAACAAAACTGAGTTTGAGGTCGGTTGCGGTTCAAAAACGCGATTTCGTCGACGTGCTCTTGTAATAAACAAAATCTATTAGGAGTGACGATACTTTTAGTTGTTGAAAAAACTCGCTCGCTATAGGTTTGCGACGGTACAATGCCCAGGTACGCCTTTGCTGTTTTAGACAAATATTTATATTTGTCTTGGTTGTTTTTCCAATATTCTATTGGAATCAATAATAATAATCAATAATCAATTTATTCCAATAAACTCGATATGTATGTCAACACAAAGACAAATATATAATTTTTTTCGATTTTTTAACTAGCTAATAAGTCCATCTTCGACTTCAATTTCGATCTCCGAAAGTCTGAACTGTAATATACAAATCAATCAAATTTTTTTTGATATATTTAGTTGTTTTTTGAAGTAGTTTTGGTTCACCAATAGAGACAATTTTCAGTCAATTTTTATTCAATTAATAATTTTATTTAATTCAATTCGATTTCGTGGACAATTTTTATGTTTTACAATTTTTTTGTTTTTGATGTTTTACTTGCAATTTACAGAAAAATAATAGAGACCATTTCGCAACACTGATTTATCAAGTTGTTTATCAATTTATGTATCTATTATTGGTATGATTAAGTTTCAACTTACCTTACTGTCGTTGTAGACTAAAACAGCACAGAGATCGCGTAAAATTAGCCTTCATCGGCGACGAGGAACTGCAACGCGTCATTCCCCCCTAAATCAACTACCGACGAAGAACTAAGCAAGTGACCTATCCAACTAAAGGAATAAATAAATGAATATTATTCACCTGAGTAAATGAACTAATATAATTAACCACCAAGTACAGAGAATTGAAATAAATGATTGAATCAAGAACAAATAAATGCATTAACAGGTAAAGCCACTGTCATATCTAACTTTAAAGTTAAAATAAACTCCCATCCAAACGTTGTAGAACCCCACACGTCCACTACAATATACCAGTCCACTCAACTACCTGAAAACAGAGTGCTTGAGTAGAAGCTTAAATGAGAAAGTAAATAAATAATAGTAGAAAATAACATATAATTTCACGTTCTCCAGTGCGGTCCCAATTTCGCCTCGACCAAGCCAAAAATCACATTTCCTATGATTTCTACGATACAAAAATTCCATCCTAGTATGCGACAACTTTAGCCAGTTAACATGGAAAAAACATGAAATTAAACGAAATAAATTGATATAAGCAAAAATAAAAGTTTTAAAAAATCAAACAAACTTTCTATACGTGAACCAGCCACAGAAAAAATGGAAGAGAATATCAAATAAGCCAAATTTGCTCAATTTTCAAAAAAGAACTAAATTCTTAAAACAAAAATGTTTAATCAAAAATTTACTCTAAAAGCGCTACCTCACCTAACTGAAATCTAAAACAAGAAAATGATTAACTTAATAATAAAGAAAACGGAAAAAAATTACCCAGGTTTAAACCTTTCTAACGTCTAAGAAAGAATAAAGCGTACGACCGCCTCTGCGCGGGCACGCAAACCAGAGATACGCCACTGTGCACCGCGTCATTTGAAAATTACAACCTGAAATCAAGTCCCAAGGAATTAGTTAAATGGCCAATGCACTTTACAAAAAAAGACTTAACCAACAATTAAAATAATTGTATATCGGTTAGGAAAAAACGCTAGGAAAAATTTTTTTACACTTTGAAAGTGAAAAATCAATGTAACTTGAACAATTTCATTAATTTTTCCGGGAAAAATGTTTTTCTCGCAGAACATTTATCGACACGATTTTTAGTCACTTTAATTTCCATAAAATAACGCGTTAAGTAATTTTTATTAATTATTTAAATTTTATATATGACGCTTTTTGAGTTGGTCGGAGTAAATAAGTAGTTCGGTAGTCTTCAATCGGGTTCGCTTGAATCTACAAAACAATCGCCGTCGTCATTCTACCGAACGACTTAAAAGTATTAACATACTTGAGTGGAAACAAGGTTTGGTATCCTCCGATATTTTCAACACAAGTTGTGGAATATAAACAAGGGTTCAATTTTCGTGTAAAAAATATTTTTATCTACAAAAAATACACTTACAAAATTCCAAAAATACCTTAAAGAGGTAAAAAACAACGTGACAAGGTTTGTTATCCTCCGAGATTTTCAACACAAGTTGTGAAATCGGAACACGCGTTAAAATATTCTGTCATTAAATTAAATTGAATTAAAGTTCAATTCTGACAGAAAAATTGAAAGAATAATTTAAGGTTCGACAACTTTAAAATTTTTCTTTTTGACTTTTAAATCTTTCTTTTTTTCGATAAAATCTTATAAAATAATAGGTATGAATCTTGCAAGACAATGTGGACTTAGGTGCATGTGAATTTGGTGTACATCTTTATGTAAAGCTTAGCCAACTAGGAAAAAATTGTACAAATAAAACACAAGAGTTTATGTATGTTTAAACTCTGTCCTTTATACAACTTTTCATTTTCAACGACGGATGATATTTTCAAGATGTATTCATTTACTATGAACATTTACAACATGTACGATGCTACAACACCTTACCGCCTCGCTTTTTAGAAATAAACTAATCAAGTTCAGTACTGCTGATAACCAATGTCTATTTCGAAGAGCACCGGAAACATAAGACATTGTAAGAGGAAATTCTGAAAGCTGATGTTGTGCCGCAGCACAACTTTGGCCTATTTTTGTATTCAATTTAATAATTATAAACTTTTCATTTCGTTTAACATAAAATCTCAAATTAAAATATCAACTTTCGGCCGGATGTCTGGGACATCCGAGCCACTATTCAATTTCTGTCACTCGATAATTATCGAATATCATTAATCCGACTCGAGCATCGTTTTAATGATCGAGCACAGAAAATTTTCCAGTTTTGCACATGATTTTGCTCAGACCGTGCTCCACGTGTGCCCAGCCAAGGGCACGGCACGATTCAGCGGTTTTTGGCAAAATCTGGAGGGGCGATCGCCCCTTCGCCCTCCGCCGCGCCGCGACACCGCGAATAACAATACTCGACAATTTTACACAAAGAGTCTCCGGACAATTAGGACTTAATTTACATATTGTACACGTTACTGTATCGCTAAATATACTGTTGAAAGGTTTATTCAAGTTATTTTATTTAACTCAAACCCCTTGCACAACAGTTCGTGGCGACGAGGATGGGGTTTCGTGCGTCGTGGTATCCTCGGTTCTAATTTCGAAATACGAAAAACGATCGACAAGTGCGCGACAAAGTCGTGTGCCAAAGATCAACCGAATGCCAAGCCAACCAACCGATCAACCCAGAAGACCGATCCGAATCGTCTTCAGAGGCTCCTAACCGGGGAACCACGACACCCAGTCCAGACCGGAGCCTAGCAACCTCCACAAAGGTCGTAAGGACAGACGCCTAGACGTCACCTCATCAGCAGACAAAAAGCGAGCATCCCTTAAGGCCCAGCGACCAGAGAGGCAACCCGCAAAGCAGCCCAGTACAAGAAAGGCTCCACCAAGGCCTGTCCCAGACGCTGTTCCCAACCAAGGTCCCGAAGGTCGTAAAATCCAGCCAGCCAGCCAGCCAGTTTGCAGCGATTCGAGCCAGTCGAAAAATGTTAAGTCAAAAATAGCGAAATTCGGTCCCCTCAGTCTGCTCTCGCGCTCCGCGAATCAGACCATTTACAGAACCAGTTACACGCATTAACGATTAGAGTAGACCAAAACCGCGAAACAAATGCCCTTCCCTATTGCAGCAATGTTGTACTTAATATAACAACAAAGAACCCGCAAATAACTACGATAACACTGACGGCGACGATTGAATCCATAACCCTTTACACAATCATCACCGGAGACGAATTTCAGTGATGAGACCCGAGAACAATGACCACGCGCCGCAACACGCGAACGGCACGTTGGAAGTGCGACACGCGAAGAACGCAAGTCCTATCTGTGACGGATCTCCGGTATCTGTTAGTAAATTCACTCGATCCCTAAGACACATATCGAATGAATCGAATTTGAATCGAAACGAGCGGCAAAATCTTTTAATATTATTGGGGGCCGTCTAACCGGAATTGCACTAGACAATTACCATAGAAATATGTCCGAATATCGCGTTGTCGAAGATTTGATCGCGGATTTCAAACTTCGTTTTGGTAACAATATTAACGTTGCAACTTTATTAAAGAACATTTAATGTGAACAAATGATCCCCGGAGACACTGTGTCATATTTTGCGAACAAAATTGAATCCGCAGTCAGCCAGGCTAAATGCCAGTTAGAAAATGATACCCAACTTGGTCCCAGAGAACTTCACACATTGTTGGAGCTCGTCGACTTCACCGCGTTAGAACATTTTTTAGATTCGCTTCTTCCCGAAATTAAAATTCGAACCAAAATTATGCGTCCTGCCACTCTCCCTTTCGCGATAACATTCGCTACTGAGGTATAGAGAAAACTGCGGAAACAAAATTCTAATTTTTTAAATCGATCGAAACGATGTAGAAACTTTAATCTCAACCACCAAAACACACACTGCGTAATACACGGGATTTGCAACCATACTACTAATCAGTGTCGTATTTTGTCGTTTAATTTTGAAGAAACGTATGACGCTGCGTATACACAAAATAATTATAACAACTACAACTCCAATGAGTACGATCGTGGTGGCGACGATGACTTGTCAAACCACTCGAACCAAGGCAATTACGAGCAATACTACGATAAATACGAACCAAATCCAACTTATCAAGACACTTACTACGAAAACACAAACTATGAAGATCACCTTCAAAACGAAATGTTTTCGAAAAACGGGGAAATGGCCCGGTAAGCCGGGGCAACTACACCTGCAAAATTCCTGCAACTATGTGCGGGTCAAAACACTATGGTGATAATAATCGACATTCCGAAAATCTTTCTAGAAATCCAAAAGAACCAAATACACACAATTTCGATCAAAACTTGAGACGTTTTGATTGTAACGTTCAAGGTTGCCGCGACCACAACTCATATCACAGCCGCTGCGACGACCTTACAAAAAATGTGCATCGAGCAGAAAAAATCTCGCGATCACCTTACAATTCTTACAACCGAAACCCCTCTAATAAAATTCATTTTAATCAAAGTCAAAAAAAGGGAAAAATAAGTGTTTTGAATGGGCCTTACATGCAACCAGCGTACGCAAACTCAGTTCAATCTGAAGAGTCGCAATTCGAATATTTCCAAACGGTTCCCGTTTTTTTTACCTAAAAAACGTCTCTGTTAATAACATGGCAAGAGTTATGTGAGAAACATGAGAAAAATAATACAGTCTAATTGATCGGATTTGAAACGTCACAAAAATATGAATTTTTAATGTATTACATGTTTCTATATAATTATCAAATAACTTTAAATTGACATAAATTTGGCTGAGAATCGAAATGGAATTAAAATGTTGACTTGATTGAGTGTCAACGATCGTGAACAATCAATTAAATTTCGAACATGAACCCACATCTTTATCGTATAACTTTTGAATTGAAATTGTGAATTTACCGGTACACTAGGATCA
This sequence comes from Telenomus remus, assembly GCA_020615435.1. Taxonomy (NCBI): domain Eukaryota; kingdom Metazoa; phylum Arthropoda; class Insecta; order Hymenoptera; family Scelionidae; genus Telenomus; species Telenomus remus. The sequence continues at coordinate 5,398 of JAGTPF010000046.1, read as the reverse complement.
TCTTCATATAATTTGTACTTTTTTCTAGTGTGATGTGATTCCATTGTTAGTGGACAGCTGATGTTTCTTCGCTGCTTTTATTTGAACACAGTCAAATTAAACCTAAAAACTTTAAGTGTGTTTTATTTTTTTGTTACTAGTAGTAACAAAAACTACTTACTTACTAGTTTGTTCGTATTTTCACAGTTTTATTTAAAATAAATAAAAAAAAATAATTAGTAATAATAATCATTAAGTTGCATACCAAAAAGAATTCGCCTGTTTACTGGGTGGAATGTACCCAGAAGATCACCGACTTTCCAGTTAACTAAGGGGAGAACCTGATAGACTGTTTTCAAATAATCTAAAAACATAAAAAGCCTTCGAAAAAAATTCTTTATTCATTTTTACTTCTTACATAATAATAACTTCATTACGAAACGATCACAATAAAGATTTATTTACAACTCGAATGACTGAAGCAGGATGCTGAGTATTTGAGGTTATGTTTTCTATACTTAGTAAGTCAAGTTATTAAGTATAAATTATTTTGAGATCACGCCGATTAAACGCAAAATCACTGAATTGAAAAATTCAAATTCATTTTACTCGTGATAAGATTATTATGATATTCTGCTATTATACCAAAAAAAAGTTATTTGATATATTCATGACGATACAATTTGAAATTAGCGCGCGCGAATGCAGCGCCACATCCGGCTTCATCTCTGGTTGTAGCGGTGTATAACGAGAAAAGCGCATTGCTCGTCCTTTCCATCCGACCTCTTCGACCGCTAAGGAAGTCTAAATCGGTTCACAGCGATCGGCGCAATCAGTTCCGTTTTATAATCGATTAATTGATAAAATCCCGATCAGTTTTTTACTTCATTAAGTGTGTCAGCTTCAAACCCTATTAAAATGGCAAGAGGTAAGCAATTCGATTGATTATTATATTGTTTGTTATTGTAAACATCTGACGTAAACGTGCTTTGTGTCAACATCCAGATTTTGTTTGTGTGTTCTCAGTTTTTTAACTTCCTCGAAATCACATTTATCATAATATACTCATGTAATTGTTTATTGCTTGATTTTCAGGAGCTAAAAGGGGCAGGAAACCATCGCGCAAGACATCACCAATCGTTGAGGTTAGTTTAAATAGTATGTAAATAGTATGTAAAAGTATTTGACAATTTTATTTATTAAACCTCAGAAAGTATTTTATTTATCTCTCATGATTTTCTTTTAAATTATAAACTCATAATACAAACCTATACAGGTCAATTCAATTTTTTGATCGTAAAAATTAAACCTCGTGTAATGGATATGCGTCTGTTATTATTCACAGTTTGTTTAATAAAAATATTCTAACAAATTTATTGTAACCTACGAAAGCAACACGTAAAATTCAAATTTAGATTTAATCGAACAAATGTTCGTTTCTAGAAAAAATTGAAGCAGGCAACGGCTTCGCAGTTAGAAGCTCTGGCAGCGAAGAAAACAGAAAAAGCAGCATCGAAACTAGGAGAGCCATCGAGAGAAGAGTTACAAGCTAAAATTAAAGAATTGGAAGAACTCGTCTCTAAACAGGCCGAAAGTACAAAAAACATCACTAATGGTAATTTATTTAGTTACAAAAATAAAAATCTATATGTTCAACTTTCACTTATTTATAAATTTTTATAATATCACACACAGAATAATGCTAAGATCTCATTGTTTGTACTTCAGGCCGTAAGAGACGACTCGTCGTTCTGAGTGACGATAATTCTGAGGATGAGGATCCAGAAGTGGACGGTGACCTCGACGCTGTCGCAAAAGTAAAAATGGAAAGTGGTGAATCTGACGATGAAAAGAAAAAATCTGAAGATGAACTCACAGACCCGGATTCTGATAGAGAATCTACCAGAAAAACTAACAAAGTAATTAGACTTGAAAATGATAAAACAGAAAACATTGAAGTAAATGCAGAAAAGCATGAAGACGAAAAAGAAGAGGAAATACAAGTTCACCGTGGCAATTTTGTAAGACCCCATCTGAATCCTGATTCGACCTCAACAACTCAACTTTTGGGGAAAGATTACGCTGGTGCACAGGTAAAATGATTCTTTTGAATAATGAATTGATATTAATTCAAAAACATAAACAATTTGAGCATAACTTAATCGAATCGTTATTTATTTCAGATGTCCCATTTAAAAAACAACATCTACTGCAAAACTACGAGGTTACATGCTGTACTCGCATGTGCAACTAAACCGTCGCATGTAGTTCGAAGACTGGTTGACGGCGTCTTCACTGACTACGCAATCCTTCACGCTACGCCAACTGGTCTACTTGGTCAGAATTCAACACTGGGACGGGACGGAGGTGTTGTTTTGGATATCAGTGGTAGAGATGCAATAATCGGTAAGCTACGCTATTCTGAACTTTGAATTGTATCACGAAATTTGCAAAAAGCAAAAATTAAAGACTACTATTGAAAATTATTTGATTTTTTTAGTTCGACATAAAAAGTTGCTTTTTTTTCTAAAAACCGAAGTTCACTAACAACTTACTTTCAAATAAAAAATTCACCATTCAAGTGTTATTAAAATGTACGTTAGTTTAAGATACAAATTATAATTAAACAACATTCTCATAATATTGTGTTACATTTAGTAAAACCCAACCTATTTGCATACAATTATATCAATATTTAAAAAATTAAGTAAGAATAATAATGACAATAAATTTAGATAAAATTAGGTCTAAGTTAGACCTAATTAGGTCTGAACGTATTATACCTAATTCAATCAATGTTTATGAAAGTATATCCAACCAGGTCTAGTTAGATCTACTCAATTTTCAGGTCTATATAGATCTGAAAGAGTTGAATCAAATCTTGTCTAATCATACCTAATTTGATAAAGGACTTTTTTTGCCGGGTAATTATAAGACAAATTTGTCGAACAAATTTATTTGTCGATAACAAGCTTTAAACACTGAACTTTACTATTGGATACCGCAATTAACAAAATAGCAATTAAACCAATACGGAACCATTTGAAAATCTTAACTTTAATGATTACGTTTCTTAAATCGGGAGGAAATGAACCACGAACCTACACAAACTATTTTCAAAATGTTATAAAAACCACCCCACAATTTGGAAATTTGCGACCATAGGAACATCATACTACAAATCGACTATGACTGAGATTCGTGATTTTGACTTTATCAACTCTACATTTCTTGCGAATAACAAAAATCCCACAGAATGAATCCGGGCACCAAGGACACAAGTCCACGCTGTAAGGTATACGACTAAGCCACGTCCACACACGACAGAAACCATAATTATTTTACACGTATGAGCTCAAACAACCAAAAAAAATATAAATAAACAAAAAATTCTTAATAAAAAAAATCGACTGGAAAACACATACAACACGAGACATTACTTCATATCGGTTCTTATTCAGAAAAAACAAAAGGTTGAGCAACCAACCGATAACTGAAATCAAAACTTCGATTACCGTAAATAATACGCGTCATGAGATTTGTTTTGATAGCTACTAAAATAAAGGTCGTAAACAGTCCCCGAAACTGTGTAATTCCGCGCTGCTGTATTTCACAAAATAATAGCATAAACTATATGAATTGAAAATTCTAATTCTATCACTCTAAATTTTGACGCAAGTTCAAACCACCTTTCAAACTAATCTTCGAACGCCCCCCCCCCCCAAAGAGGAAAGTAGTGTGTGTCCCACATACCACCACGGCTCCGCCGCCACGAAAAACCTTATTCATGCTTAGCCCGCTTGAGCAACGTAACTCTTCAGAGCTTAAGACAGAGCACTAACAAGAATGAAGAAATTTTAGCAAAAAATTTTTTTCCAAACAAACTAAATCTTAACAAAAATAAACTAAAAAAATTCGAAAACACACAGCCACGTAAGCTAAGTTTAGCAAACCACTGCGCCAATCGCTTATCGCCGCCGGTAACGACCCCCTTGCACAACACCGAATACTGACTCATTATGATTTTAGTTGCCTTTCCTTATTGATTGTTTTTAATAATTTATATCAAACATAATTGTCATCTTTGTAAGCAACATTCGACTGGGCGTTTTGTAACGCAATTTCGGAGCTTTTCTTGGCGTCCTATTGTGACAAGCGCGCAACCGGCGCGCAAAGTACCACTTAGTGTCCTGACACTTAAAATGCAGCCACGTTTCTTACAGATTCGAATATTTCTATCAAAAGCCCATGAAGCTACTTTGTTTTATTTGTCCACTGGTGTTTGTTCCAGTCATGGAACAAGGTATGATATGGTATGGTATGTTCTCACAGATATACCTGAAGCCTTCAGTCAGCCGTCAAAGAGGCCGGACGGTTTTTCAGGTAATCTCTTAGCACTCTTATGACGAATAAATCGTATCCAGCTATATTTTAATATCTACGTTGATGAATGGGAATAATATTAGAATAAGTAGGTTTATCAATCAATGAATCATTAGGGTAATTAAAATGTCATTCAAATTAAATTAGGATCAAATATTATCACAAGGCAAAAGAAACATGTTAATGAAAATAAAATTGTATTAACAAGATAGTTTATTCCTGATACACAATATCATGTGCGCAGCCTTTCAGAAAAAGGGCAGCGGTAAGGTGTTGTAGCATCTTACATTTTGTAAATGTTCATCGTAAATGAATACATCTTGAAAATCGCATCTGTCGTTAAGAATAAAAAGTTGTATATATGACAGGGTTTAAACATACATAAACTCTTGTGTTTCATTTGTACAATTTTTCCCTAGTTGGCTAAGCTTTACATGAAGATGTACACCAAATTCACATGCACCTAAGTCCACATAGTCTTGCAAGATTCATACCTATTATTTCATAAGATTTTATCGAAAAAAAGAAAGATTCAAAAGTCAAAAAAGAAAAATTTAAAAGTTGTCGAACCTTAAATTATTCTTTCAATTTTTCTGTCAGAATTGAAATTTAATTCAATTTAATTTAATGACAGAATATTTTAACACCTGTTCCGATTTCACAACTTGTGTTGAAAATCTCGGAAGATAACAAACCTTGCGACTTTGTTTTTTACCTTTTTAAGGTATTTTTGGATTTTTGTAAGTGTATTCTTTTGTAGATAAAGATATTTTTTACACGGAAATTAAACCCTTGTTTTTATTCCACAACTTGTGTTGAAAATATCTGAGGATACCTAACCTTGCAACGTTGGTGTTTACCTTTTTAAGGTATTTTTTGTAATTTCGTAAATGTATTTTTGTTGATAAAAATATATTTTTACAGAAATAAATTTCCAACACGTGTTTCGATTTTACCACTTGTATTAAAAATATCAAAGGATTATTTTGTAAATGTATTTTTGTTTTAGATAATGATTTTTCTCACAAAAATTTTT
>JAGTPF010000045.1:0-96232 GCA_020615435.1 Telenomus remus | reverse complement strand
GTTTTTAAGAATTTAAAATTATTCTGTTGATTCAAGTTTTTTCGTGTCACCTTTGTCTCTGAATTTTCTTATCGAATTTCAAACTTTAGAATTTTCTGGGTGTTTTGAACATTTATCATACTTGTATGCTACTTTGAAGCTAAAAATATGTTTTACTTGCTATTTCGACAGTTACGGAAGGCAGTTTACAAGATGCCAACAGAAAGTGATGACTCGAGTAAAAGTGTCGCCTTGGCTTTGCAGAGGGTATTTCATGAATTACAGTTTTGTGATAAGCCTGTTGGTACTAAGAAGTTAACCAAAAGTTTTGGGTGGGAAACGCTGGACTCGTTTATGCAACATGACGTTCAAGAGTTTTTACGCGTGGTAAATGTTTGACAAGAAATCGTTTGAACCAAAAACAATCTTTCATTCAGTCGCAGACTTAATCTTTCGTTTTGCTTTGATTCACAGCTTCTTGATAAATTGGAAAGCAAGATGAAGGGTACGTGCGTGGAAGGTACAGTGCCAAAATTGTTTGAAGGAAAAATGTTGTCGTTTATAAAGTGTAAAAACATAAACTACAGTTCGAAGAGATGTGAAACATTTTATGACATTCAGCTGAATATCAAAAATAAAAAGAACAGTAAGTTTTGTTGAATGTGGATGTCAAAATGAATCAAACATGAAAAAAAGAGATGAATTGTATCACTATTGTTTTCGTATTTGCGTTTTTAGTTTACGAATCTTTTGATGATTATGTGACTTCGGAAATTCTTGATGGCGATAACAAATATGATGCCGGCGAGCACGGATTGCAGGAAGCGGAAAAAGGAGTCGTGTTCAAGTCGTTTCCACCAGTTTTGCATTTACACCTGATGCGATTTCAATATGACCCAATTACAGATTGCTCTGTGAAATTCAATGACAAGTCAGTTCATCATTTTTCTTTCTTATTTTTCAAACCGAACAACTCATTCTCAACAAAAATTGTGTTATTTCAGATTTGAGTTTTACGAAAAAATTAGTCTTGGAAGATACCTACAAGACAAAGACATCAAAGCTGATTACACGTTGCATGCAGTTTTAGTTCACAGCGGTGACAATCATGGTGGTCACTATGTCGTGTTTATTAATCCTGCTGGAGATGGCAAGGTAAATAACAAGAAAATTGAAAAAAATGTTCAATCAAGTTTAGAGTTGTAATACATGATTGGTATTTTTTTCAGTGGTGTAAATTCGACGATGACGTTGTGTCAAAGTGCACGAAACAGGAAGCCATCGAACACAATTACGGCGGTCAAGATGAGGACATGTCAATGGCTGTGAAACACTGTACCAACGCGTACATGTTGGTTTATATCCGGGATTCGGAAATGGAAAAAGTTCTGCAAAAGGTCACCGGAGATGACATACCTCAAGAGGTCAGAAATTATCTTCAAAAAGAAAAGTTATCACAAGAATTCTGTGACTTAGATCCGAAAGATTCGACAGATTCAAACAAAGATTCTAAGACGAGAAACATGAAACCATGTATTCAAAATTCACGCAACCCCAATCTTTACATTCATGATTTCTAACTGTTTTCAATGTTTGACGCTGGAGAAATCCTCTGCCTTTCGAGCATAGATACTTAAAACGAATTTCATGATCAACAGTGACAGAGAAAGAGAAAATTGTTTCATATATTCAAAACTACGATTTATATATTGTTAATGATATTAATAAATTCAATGAACGTTGCAATTTATTGAACGTGAAAATGTTGAAATGTAGAACTAGATTAGACATTTCGTAATAAAATGTATATACAAAAAAAACAAGAACAAAAAAAAAATCTTATGCTAAATTTGACGTTATAGACGTTGTCTAATGTTAGGCAGAGTTAAATGAACTGAAACATGACTGTTCCACAGCGCCTACATAGGTCCCTAGTCATTATATGAGATGCTACTGCTTTTTTAATCGTTCTTTCAACCGATCCTTTTATAATCATTATTTATCCTTGATTTTCGCAAATTGATTATTCAAGTGCTTCAGCGCGATTTCTCACTAAAGCCAGTTTTCTTATGACTTATAATGTTTCTTATGATCTGACACACAAAATGGCCATCGAAAGTTGAATATTCCCAAATTTTATCGACCAATGAATAATAATCATTCATTTAATGACTGTTTGATTTGAACATGATGGATGAAAACAAAAATGAAATCATAAAAAACTAGATTGTAAATTACTGTTTAGATTATAAGCGAACAACCGTTTTTGTCATACGTCTTCTTTGGTAACCATTTTGCCAACTAATATAAATGTGTAAATACAACATTAATATTAAACTTATTACAATTATTATCATTAATATTATATAGATCAACAATACAGTACTATTTTTAAATAACCAAAAAGTCGACGCGTCTCACGAAGAATTCCATTTTCAGATTTAGTCAAAACAGAGATTCCTCTTTGAATTTCATTCTTAACACAAATTTCTCGTATGACAATTCGATTGTAAGTTTTTCATTCAATGAATCTATCGGAAACTGTCTTTTTCATAATCAAAAGCAACTGCGCGATACAATTATTGTTATTCAATGTTTTTATTTGAAACAAAAATAATCAGTTAGTGTGCATTTTAATAAAAATGCAATTAACATTTTGTAGTATCATATTTTCTAAAAGGGATCTATTTTTAACTAAACATTTAAATGATTATTCCTTCATAAGACGCACCGAAAACATACCTGAGTATGACTGTTTCAACATCTTTGAGTCTTAAGAGAATAATTGTGGCAGTGTTGATAGTGATTATTGAAGAAATTTAATATTTAAAAAAAAAACAAAATAATAAAAAGAAAGCAAATGCTAGTTTTGTTGTTATATACATATATGTACGTATATATAGCTAATATGTATAAGAAGTGCAAAAATATCATGATTAAATTATGACGCATTATCACTGTAATTACAAGATCCTTGAAATGGAACACCACCATACGTATATATATTTTATATATATAAAAAATACAAGAATCAATAAAACTTTAAAGCATAGAAAAGATGGACTTTACAATCTCGATCATGATCATCATTTATCAAAGTCAGTGTAGCCACTTGTAAAGTTGTGTTCATTTTTTTTTTACATTTTTTGTTTCTTTATTTTTTTTTCAATTTAGTTTCTTTATTTTCGTTTGTCTTTTTTCGTTAAATTATTGTTTTTCCCGTAAAGTGATTTTCTATGTGAGCAAAGTTGTGTGTATTTAATGTAGCCCTTTGTTGTTTTCGGCGACTGAGAGAAAAGATTAAGCTTTATTACTAGCCTCGTTTAATGTAAGCAAGAGAGACGCCGATGGACTTCATGGAGCTGATGACAACAGATCAAACTATTCGAAATCTCCACGTTAATCGTAAATGCTTAAAACTTAGTCGAGTATTCCGGCTGATAAACAAAATTAAAATTACTCGTCGCTGTCAAGTTGAAAATTGCAAATGCAGGAAAATTGGCTCTTCATTAAAGTTCAAAATCGTTTTTTCTTGTTTCCAACAAATGTGGGAGTTTAAAAAAAAAGATGACATTTTTGAGAAAGAAAAAAAAGTTAATGATGATATTTTTGGATTACTTCTACATGTTAAGTTTGTAAAAAAAAGAAAGAATCTTATCAGATTGCATTTTGTTACGATAAGGATAATTTTAATTTTGTTGATCTAGCTGGTGGAGAGGCTTCAAGAAGAGAAGAGACTGGAACAATACAGAAGGAAGGAGCGAAGTGAAGCGTACTTGTACATGAGCGTCCATGTCATACTCGAGGATAATTTTAACGGTCATCAAGGCTACGATCTCTATGACCCGGAGAAAGCTTCGTACCGGGTTTTTCGTGTTCGTAAAAATGCACCATTAAATGAATTTATTGAAATTCTCAGCGAAACTTTGGTAAGTCAAACACTATCTCAGATCTCGTTCTTTTTCTTATCATCCTCAACTTTTGAAACCAAATGTTTAATCCATCTTGTATACTCAACTCTCATGTCTCATTTAGAAATATCCAATCGAGCAAATTCGAGTTTGGCCCTTCAGTCAGCGCACCAATCAGACTTGCAGACCGACACTGATAGAACCAGAACCAGATCTACAAAAAGTCTTGAGCGAGTGCGCGGAAAATATGAACCCGTGGAATGTGTTTGTCGAACTGGTCCCACCAGACTCCGGTCTTGCAGCTCTGCCACCTTTCGACAAGGACAATGACGTTCTGCTCTTCTTCAAATTGTACGACCCGAAGTATAAAAAAATTCACTATTGCGGTCACCACTACGTGCCAGTGTCGGCCAAAGTTCGTAAGTATCAGAAAACAAAGAAGAAACAACGACGACTTACGAATTGGTTCTTTAAAATGAGCTGTTTTTTTTTGCAGAGGAACTAATCCCGATCTTGAACGAACGAGCTGGCTTTCCACCTGACACAAAGCTGCTACTTTACGAAGAAATCAAACCTAACATGGTTGAGAAAATTGAAAGTCTGACTGAACCACTCCAAAAAGTCCTTGAAGAACTCTTGGACGGCGACATCATTGTGTTCCAAAAAGATGAAAGGGACTTGGAACAGTATGAACTTCCAACATGTCGCGACTATTTTGGGTAATTTTACGTCACCTGAGCATTATCAAAGAAAATTTTAATATTGGAATGAGTTTTTTTTTTTTCAATTGAAAATCATGCTTCTTTCAGAGATTTGTATTATCGAGTAGAAGTTACGTTTTGCGACAAGGCAATACCAAATGATCCTGGCTTCACTATGGAGCTCTCACAGAAGATGACTTACGACCAGATGGCAAAGGCGGTTGCCCAACGTCTTGGCATCGACCCTTACCTTTTACAGTTCTTCAAGTGTCAAGGGTAAGTTTTTTTAATTTTTAATTTTTAATTTAAGATATCGAAATCAGTTATGATTTTTTATGTTTTTTTTGAAATATTTTTGCAGATTGAAGGATTCACCAGGACATCCTCTGAAATGTACTTTCGACGGAACGTTGAGTAGCATGATAAGTAATTGCAAACCAAAATTTAAGAAAATTTTCTATCAACAACTCAGCATTCGAGTGAGCGAGTTAGAGAACAAAAAGCAATTTAAATGCATCTGGGTCGGTCCTTCGCTCAAGGAAGAAAAAGAAATCATATTATACCCAAATAAAAATGGCACGATAGCGACGCTCTTAGAAGAGGCAAAGAAGCAAGTTGAACTTTCGGAAAACGGTTCTGGACAGCTCAGGATATTAGAGGTCAGCTGTTCGAAATTACTACCGGGACCCTGGGACTCTACGCCTTTAGAAAACTTCAATCCGACTGTAACCAAAGTATACAGGATAGAAGAAATACCAAAAGACGAGGTGGATCTTGCTGAAGACGAAACGCTCGTTCCGGTTGCACATTTCCACAAGGAAGCGTACTCAACGTTTGGTATTCCGTTCTTATTCAAAATCAAACACGTATGTATAATTTTACACTTGCATCTTATTTTCGTTCATTTGGATTATAATAAAATGCATTGGTTTTTCTTTTCTTAGGGCGAGCCTTTCGCTAGAATGAAGGAAAGGATATTCCATAAATTAGGCGTCCAGGAAAAAGAATTTGAAAAGGTGATTGTTTTCTATGTTAATTTGAAACTCGTACAAATTAGAACCTTGCCTAATTTTTCTGTCTTTTCAGTTCAAATTTGCTATTGTCACCATGGGAAAGGCGATGTTCATCGATAACGATTATGTCGTAGATCTCAAAGACTTTGGATCGCCAGAAAGCAATCAAAGTAAATTTCAATTACCGTAGTTTGATTGTTGAATGTTATAAAGTGTGATTTTGAACTAAAATAAAAATGAATTTTAGGTTTCACATCGCCGATGACACAGAACAGACCATGGTTGGGCCTTGAACATATCAACAAAGCGTCAAAACGTAACCGAATCAACTACCTCGAAAAGGCCATAAAAATCTACAACTAAAACTTCATCTTCGCTCGACTTGCAGATAATATATGCAATTTTTTTGTATAAAAAAATAATAAGTAAAAGAGTTAAGGCAAGCTTCGTACGCAATGTATATTTAAACAAAATATTGAAAAAGTAAACGAAAAAGGCAAACAAAAATAAAACGATTGATAACAATCGCGGATTACATTAATTTTTCGTCCTCATTTATTGACCTTTTTTTACGTGATTTTAGTTTCCGCAAAACAATGTTACATCTGCAATAATTTTTTGTACTCTTTCTGTGAACCAAAACTCATTCGGTACGTTTCAAATTACAAACAATACTTATTTTCACTTGAATTGTATAAATTGACTATTTATGTATGTACACACACTTGAATATTCTTTTTGAATATATTGTAATAAGTAAACGGCTTGTTATCTTTGAAATTACGATTTTTTAGATTTATTTTATATTATACACTGCTTTTATGCTTCTAAATAAAGTTACTGTTTTCACATAACTCAAAAATGGACAACTTACCATTTAATTGAATACTTTGAATCTCTTTTTTAAATAAATCCCATTCAAAATAACAAATCTTACCCTCCTGTTCTGAGAAGAAGCTTTTAAATCCAGCTTATTAACTCAAACTGTTAGAGTAGAAAATCAGGTCATCATTTTTTGTAAAAATAAAATTTATTTACGAAAAGTCAGATACATCAACATGTTATAGAGTTACAAACTTAGAAAAACTTTCTTTAATGATGATATTCAATGCAAAAATGAAAAAAAAAAAAATTTAGTAACAATCCATCAAGTTGACTTCGCTATGATACACGGTCAGAATATCCTCAAGTATCGATTCGAAGCTGTTGGTGTAATTCTTCAACCAACAATCTTTTTCCTTGATGTAAGCGTTAAAGTCATAATTGAAGATCGTTTGCAAGAAACTTTCCTTTGTGACGGACTGAATGTGGTCAACGAATTCTTTAGATTTTTCCGCGTCATTGCTCCCATGAATGGTGTTCATATAAATCGAGTTCAACAAATTGGTATCGTTGTCAACTACAATGTCCTCAATCACGTTCTCCGATTTTGAGTCCCACGACTTGTGATGTTTCGTCTGGTTTTGTTTGACGTAAACGCTGTCAATTGTAGCGCTGTCTTTTGGCAGAGGAACATCTGCCTGCGGCTCGTTTACTTTGTACTTTGTAAGAATTTTCTTGAACATACTCAAAATTTGAGCCGACGTTTTGCACACTTCGAGGTCGCTCTCATCCTTCAGCGCAGCTAAGAGAACCTATTGAAAAAATTACATTTGATTTTCATTTACAAAGTTTAATTACAGATCGTAAAACATATTTTCATTTTGTCTTTTTACCCCTAAGCAATTTTGTTTTGCCAGTTCGTCCAGAACTTTGTTTAGCCGCTGTTTGATTTCAGTCTCATCAAGTGAGACTATTTTCTTATGTTCCTTGGAAAAAGTGACATTCGGAAAGGATCCATCCAACATCCCTTGATCTGTTAGATGAGTATAGATGACATTTTTCCAAAACTTCAATCCGTTCACTTTGACTTCCCAGTGTAAATCGAAGAGGACTGCAGTGGCCATTGCTTGAGTCATTGCGTCCAGTTTTGACTTACTGCCAAAAAACATTCCGGTTTAGTATTTTTAAATCATTGGCTTTTGAAAACATAAAAATGAAAAACAAAATGTTGTCCTTACTTCCATCTTCGGTGGATATACAGTTCATTAATTAATGCTACTGCCTCACGTCTGACTATAGCTTCGTCCTCATCATTTATACTCTTTATAGCTAATTCCTAAAATTAAAATGAAAATTTTCAGTAAACAATTACATTAAAAAGTAAAAATCTAAAATTTAAAAATCTAATGACGTACTAATAGATCACACTTAGATAATTTTTTGTCCCAAAGTTGGTTGATCCTTATCGTGTTCCTAATGAATGTGAACGCCGAAGCCCTAACGTAGCTGTCTCCGTCTGATGTTATCAGATCCACGGCTACTTGTAAGAAATCTTTTTCCAGTAGAAAGTGCTGATAAGCTGGATATTCTGCAAGATAACAAAATGCAAGGACAAAGATAACAACAACAATTGCATAACATAAACAGAACTGATTTGTTTACTGTGCTCTGAGATGACTGCGATCGTATTCAAAACTTCCAACACGCTGTCCTGAATTTCCCAGTTGGGGTCGTGTAATCTTTTGTACAAAGTTGCTCCGACCTCGCTCATGTGAGACTCCGAATCAACAAGCAAAACCAAATTTGGTGGCATGAAATTTTCGATCGCTAATTTGAACAGCTTCAGGGCTTTTACACAAGTCTAAAATTAAATCAAAATTAATTAAATATTACTCAATTGTTTATGTCCTGTCGAGATAAAGAGATATAGAAAAGATTTTTTACATTCGGTTTTACATCAGGATGGCTGACAATTTTTTGCACAAGCGACAGGACACAAATCGTTTCTACGCATTCTTGCCACTTGAGTTTGAATTTTTCGGTCATGGTAACGAGTCCATCCAACAAAGTTGACAACAACGCGGGCGCTTGAGAAATCGGGTCTCCGTCTAGCAACGATCTGTACTTTTTTCTTTTGCCTTCCGATTCGTCCGGTATTACTTCGTTTTCCATAGTATAATTTTTAAGCACATGGCACATGGTTTGGAAAGCAATCACTGCTACATCCTATTAAATCAATCATTTTTCCGTTTAGTTTTGTTTTTGAAACAGAATGAAATTGAAAGAAAAAAATGTAAAGATGAAAATTTACCCGGTCCATGATGTTTATGATTTCAAGCGTGATTTCAACGGAGGATTTGCAAACTGTTTCAACATCAACTTCCTCTTTTAGCAAAATGTCTCTTATGTTGTATGCTAATCGTTGAATTTCCACACAAGTAATGTCAAACATCTTGTTCAGGAACATGTCAAATAATTCGCAATTGTTGTACGCCTTCTTCAAACAAGCGCTCAGTGGAAGAACCTAAAATCAAAACATCAGTCAAACGAAACCGAATCAACTTATCCAACTAAGAATAACTTGAATCAGAGTTAGACAATCACCATGACTGCTATGGCTTGATTTTCAAAACGATACTTGTAATTCGCAGTGAAATCGTTCAAGGCACGCAACTTCTTCCAATAAACCAGCGACATTTTGAACGTTTTCATAACATCCAAGAGGAATTTCTTCGATAGCAACTTGAAGCTCATGTAATTAATATCGTGTCGAAATTGATCCTTGACTTGCAAGTCGACCGAGTTGGTTTCCCTATCTATTCCTTTCTTGAGCTTCATGAACATAATAAGGATGTATAACTTGTGAACGTAGTGCAAGAATCGCGTGCTGATGCAAGCTTCGAACAATGCTTTGACGCGTATTTCCAAGCTGATGACCCGTTCAAAGAGATACGGCACAGAATTGTCCAGACTGACGAATAAAGTGTCCTCTATGATGTTGGTTATTAAGTCCAATGTCGCACACAAAACTCGGTTTTGATCCATGTACGAATCTTCCATCGCTGGGATGATCTTAGTATCTATAGTGCGAGTTATTAGAGGTTCCGCAATCAACATGACTATTTTTTCGCACAATTCTACGTTTGCCTGCTCGTAATTCAAAAACGTGATCAAAAAGTTCTTGCATTCGCGTGTTATGTACATAGTATGGTTTGAATGAGCAAACTCGATGATTGTCCTCCACATTTCTGCAAAAATTATCAAATGAAATAAGAAATTTTTGTTTTACTGTTTTGAGTTTAGGAAGAATTGATTCAAAATCTGAACCTGTTTGGATGATCCATTGTCGACCAGACTGATGTCCTGTGAAGTTACACAGCATAGTTATATAAGCCATCTTGACGGAGGCAGAAAGATTGGTTTGGTCCAGTTGGAAAATTTTACACAGCCTGTTGAAGGTGTCATTCTGGTTCAGCGATTGAAAATAAAGTTCGTTCTGGCCTATAATGCCGACCAGTTTCAGGGTGAATGTTATGATGCCTTGCCGGGGCTTTTCGTTTCTTGATTCCCAAGTTTGAACTGCTTTCAAAATCCATGACTCGTATATCTTATGTTGGTTCAAATCACCTGCAAGTCATACCAAAACATCCGTTATCACTTATTTTATGCGAACAATGAGATTTGTTTTAAAAACTACTTTTTTGAGGTTATGTCCTTCTAATTGTTTACGTTTCTATATTTGAATTTTAATTTTTGCACGCTTACGTTTGTTCGTGCTTTCAGCGATGTGCGACAACAAAAGATCGAAATACGAAGTGGAGGCAATGTCATAATCCGGAGACAAAAATAGCTGTAAAACTTGATTCAGTCGTTGCTCCATCTCAAATGACATGATGCTTATGACACAAAATAATTAAACTGATCCGTAATCTGACAAGTGGTTCTCTGTGTTATCGGAGTCATTAATTTTTGTCATTTTCACCGTCAACGTAGACTCGTAGATCGTAGAACCGAGCGAATCATCTGAACCGGAAAGACACTCCGTGAACGTAGAAGATTCGCATTGTTATTGTGCAAACAAACTTTTTACATTCTATAAATATTTTCGTTGCGATTTTGTGTGAGAGTGTTTTGATCGCAAAAGATTTTGAAGATAAATTCAATAATTCACGATGACATCGTGTAACATATCATTAGCTAATTTTTGTGCACCGCTGCTAAAAAGAACTGGGGAATGATCCCATTTAAGAAAATAAAACAAAAATGAAATTTGTTTTTTAAAATTGTAATCCAAATGTCCAAACGATAGGGATGAAATTTCTTGTTCAAAGTTTGGAAAGATTTTTCTCCGCTAAAGCGTTTGGTGTGCACAAATAAAACAGGTAGATTTCAAAATATCAAAGCATTATATAATTCAATGCTCTTTTATAACCTCCTCCAAGATATTTGCAGTTGATTTTGATTAGTTTAGGCGCATTGCATAATCTAGATTATAATAAAAAAATTGTTATTCCATTTTTTCATAAGGTCATATCAAGGATTTTTATATATTAAAAATATGAATGGTTTTTTCGCAGAACATGGATTACATTATACATGATAAGACGTCAAATGATGCAGAACACAATTCACAGAATAAGGATCTAGGATTATCAACGCGCGATGCGTTGAATATTTTGAAACAGGAAATACTCAAAACACTGAACGAAACAGAACGAGAGAAAAAACTTGATGGGCAAGTTTAGAATGAAAATAATATTTCGTTGTGTTTATTTCTTTAACACCGAGTGAAAAAAGTTTTCTAGTCTAATATTATACAAAAAACGATTTTTTAGTTGAAGTTACATAAATCAATAGTTGAACAATAAATATTTCAATTAAAACTCGAATTTCTTAACTGTGTCAATGCGATATTATCAAGATTTTATTAAATAAATGCAACCAACACTTTTATATTACGGTTTATATTTGATATGATTCAAATTTTTTTGCACCTGATTTTGACATTGAAATTTATGTAGCATAAAATAATCTTGAGAGTTAGAAATTATTATACTTCGAATTTCTAAGTTAGCGCACTCATCTACTTGGTTTTCTAGCGATGAAGATATTTATATAAAAGTATTAGAATAATTAACACTATTTCTTTCTGTTACTTTTACAGAAAATCCAAAAAATGGATCAAAGATGCTCTTCATCACAAGAGTCGATGCACAACATTTTGTTGGACTTCTGCATTAGCTCTGTTGATTGATGCTATCATACTCATCACAATATATTTTTGTTTCAATGAAACTTTGTAAGCTTAAAAAATTTCTTATATTTAAAATTTTCAACACTGAATTTTGTCTCAGATTTTGCGACGTTTTTTTAGAATATGAATAACTTTAGTTGATTGTTTTTTGTTAGGTATTTTTCACTGCCATTTGAAGGACTGATCATTTGCTTCTTAGTCATTTTTAACATTAGTTTGGTTATAATCGATAACAAATTGAGGCATGCAGAAATTCCAAACCGAGTTCGCACAATTGTTGAACAGATAGAAGGTAATTTGCACCAAAAAAGTGCGAAGCTAGTCCACTATTTTCAACTAGTCACCCTTTGTATTCACAATTCTTAGCAAATTCAAAAGAGCGCAACTACAAGCAACTCGATCTGTTTCAGTTTTTCAAAATATCTGCAAATGGGAATCACAAAACTATCCTCACCTTTGCAGTCCTCTCTCACCTTGCGTGACACTTCAATGTACTTATCGAGATGGCAAAATTGTGAATTTACCATGGGCTTTATTAGTCGTAGGAGATATCGTTGTCATAAGACCAGGCCAGCAGTCACCCGGTTATTGTATTCCTTGTGATGTAAGTAAACAGAGTTGAAATTCTGATTGAACATTCCCATTCCTCAAAATGAAATTGGTTGATTATAAAATTACATTTCAGAGTGACGATGGACCGATATTATACGCAGGAGACATGTACAGTCCCTCGGTGCCGCAGCCGTCAGAAGTGTTCACGACACCACAAGCTCGCAAACCACGACAAAACAAACTGTACAAACTGCAAGAAACACCATTTGTCAAAAATTTGAGACTGGCTTTGGATCACGCTCTAGACCGTCCCGTGACGTTTCACAATCGCAAACGTCATCTAGTCATTAATTTTACAGTGGAACAACTGTTGCACCCAATCGTGTTAATATTTGTTGTTTTTGTAAACGTGATTCGATATTTATACCTTAGAGATTATGTCGCATCCGGGCATTGGTCTGAGATGTTAATGCTGCAACCGATTGCCACGGTTTTGCCACTTCTACCTCTAGCTTTCCCATTCTGTTGGTTACTTTTGAATTCTCTTGGAATGGCAAGGTTTAAAGCTCTGTTCATGTCTTTTCATCGAATTAAAAAAACACAGGTAATGTTATGTATTAAAATGTCACACACTTTTTGATTATTTGCCTTCGATATCGTTCTGATTGTTATTTTTTAATAGAATGTGGATCCTTTTGAAGACACAGACATCTCGGACAAATCTTGCGAAATTGATGTTAAATACAACTGGCTGGAAATTTTTAAGTATTCATGCGATTTTCTCAGAGGTAGAGAATTTATGATGTTTAGGTCGGCAAACATTTTGCATGTCTTAGGCTCTGTTACGGTGAGTTTCAATTTTTTCATCTAAAATGATTGAAGTAACATTAAAAATTACCAACAATTTTTATCGCCAGGCTTTGTGCTGTGTGGACAAAAAAGGGATTCTGTCATGGCCAAATCCAACGGCAGAAAAAGTTTTTTTCTTGCGAAACACTGCTGTTGCTCCGAAACAATCGAGGTAAAATGTTCAATAACCAAGGCCGGAAAGTTAAGTTCAATAGAAATAAAAGACATAAGTTTTTTTCTTTCAGTACAGAAAATATTGATAATGCACCTAAAGAAGAAGTTTCGAAGGAAGTAGAATCTGCTACGACTTATGTACAAAATGGTAATTTCTTATGATCATGAAAGTCAAAGTTTAATCATGGCGAAATTTGCATTTTCTTGTTGTTTACAGATGTTTCTACTTCAACAGTTGAAGTTTTGGATCTCACTCATGATCACGAACTACCTTTTCGATTACAATTTGATGACCAGACTTGGCGCCAACATATCAATTCTTTAAAACCCTTAGGATTAGCGATATTACTGAACACCTGCAACATGAATACCCAAGAACATTATTCACAATTTTGCTGTCACGTAACTTGTGAAGCATTTTACAACGAAAGTCTAGTACCTGTTACTAATCGGAGGTAAAATTTTTAAAATTATTTTTTTGCTTAAAAAAATGCATCGTGATATTTTATTTTTTAATTTTCTTATGTAGGTGTCTGTGTGAACTTGCAAAACAAATTGGATTTCAAGAACAAGCACAAGAAGTTTTTTTGTTAAAGCAACAACTATCAACATTCAGACATGTAGTAAGATACCAAACCTGTAACAGTGTATGCAAAATATTTACCAAATTCAAATTTTGTCAATCTAATAAAATCTTTGCAGCAACCGGAAATGGTGAGGCGAGACATCAAATTTGCGAAGTCTCTTCAAATTGGGACGAAATTGAAATTCCCGTTTCCGCACATGATGGCAGTGGTGGTGCAAGAACACAATAGTGGTAGCTTACAGCTTTTGACCCAAGGAACTGCTGACGTAATACTTGATTCGTGCATTGAATTTTGGGATGGACAGGATATTTCACCTTTATCCGTGGCGGATCGGTAATTCCTACAATCGATGTAATTTTCCAATGAATTTACTAATACCAGTGTTTATTAAAAGTTTAAAAACGATTTCAGGAAAAAAGTACAAGATTTTTATCAGCGGACAAGTCTAACGTCATACTGTACAGCTTTCGCTTATAGACCAATCACCAAAAACGTGAGTAACAAATTTTCTGATGTTTATATAGAACTTCCTTTGGACTGCAAGCATCTGTACATGCCCCAAAGAAGTCCGACTCCGTTACCTTGGGATTTGAAAAACCCTTTGGATCCAAAAATCAAGGGAATTTACGGTCAATTTTATTCAACTGGTAATTTCTTGTGTTCTTTAATATTTTTGTAACGAATCAAGATGAAAAAGACAAATTGGAAAGTTGATCCATTTTTGTTGCAGATTCTTTACTACGAAATGAAAATAAAGACAGTGAAATTGACGACATCGAAGGTTGTTTTGAATTGCAATGCAATCAAATTTTCATAGGAATGGTCACGATGCAGTATCAAGCTCAAACTGATATGGTAACTTTGTTTTTTTTTTTTATTTGGGAGAATTTCGCTGATTGCCAGTAAGAATAATTATACTGTTTTATTTTAATTGTTGCAGGTACAACTAATCGAACAATTAGAGCGAGCTTGCATTCGATTTGTACATTTTAGTAAAGAAAATGAGTTGAGATCTCGCGTATTTTCTGAAAAAATGGGTTTAGAGAGTGGTTGGAACTGTCACATCTCTTTGTTAAGCGAACGAACAAGGTACTTTTTCCTCACACTTTTTCCAAGCGCATGCTACTTCTAGCATGCAGATATAATAAAGCACTAAAAAAATAACAATACTTGAAAATAACAAAACATTCGTTTTGTTTTGCATTCTAATTTTTTAACAAACTAACAGACCGGAAAGTCCTCTCGGACCTGGGGTGAGTCGATCAGAGACAATATCGTCCCTTGATTCCTCACTCAAAAATAAGCATCACAAAAGCTCGTTAGCGGAAGAGGCCAGCCATTTGCTTAACGCATCTCGTGCACGGTACGTTTTTTTGCAAACAAAATTTAAAAAAAATCAAAATTCTACTGCATACAAACAAGCAACAGTGACTGCTATAGCGACCCGTGTATTTTATATTATTTTTCAGTACTAATTTGACCGGCAGAAAGATTATTAGTTTGTCAGCCCCAAGTGCAATCAGTACAGAATATGCAACTGTTAAATTTGATAACGACAACGCTAGAGAAAAAGACAATTTTAAGACAAGATGCTGGGTAGGCTATAAGTAAGACACTGCAATACTTTCAACTATTATTCCTCGAGTTTTTCCTAGATTCTTAATAGGAGTTACAACACGGTAGCACATTTAACTCACTACCTGCAGAACCTCAATCTCACCTTCGTGATTCTACATGTTTAAGTTAGTTAAGAAAACTTTGCAAATAACACTTTCCCTGTATTTTAGTAATGTATATTTGCGATTGTTCGTAACATTTTTTTAAGTTAAGCCTCACCATATAGTATATTTGGAACTGTTATTTCTTGTCGTAATGGGTTAGTTCAGGCATGATTGCAAAGATTTCATTTTGGTTTTCAAATGATTTCCCATGGGTACCGAATCACACCTGGAATTCCGCTTTCAATGAGTGCAAGAGGCACTGACACTTTTCCATCCCGACGAAACCAACTAGACACAATCTTATATAGGTTTTTATGCTATAGTTCAAGTACTGTAGGCGCTCTAATAGACCCAAAATTTCTTTCTTGAAATAGTTGCCACTGCCAATAACACACCTTAGATTATAACTACGAAACTCCTCGCTGATCCCACGCCAAGTGCAAAAATTACTGAAATAAAAAGTTTGTTTGCAAAATATTTTTTAATGCTTTTATGAAAAAAATAGCAACTTATCCACGAGCCAGTTTGATAAAATTGCATGCCTTTTTTTTCCTAATAAAAAACAAAAGCTATTCTGCCAATTCTGAAAGAACATCTAATTAACTGCTTACTAAAAATTTAGAAATTTAATTCAAGTTTTACTTCTTTTAGGGAATCGGATTCAAAATTGAACGATGACAACAATCTATCAAACACCAATATTGAATGCGGGCCTGAAGAATGGCGCTCCATGAGCTGTTTAACAGACAGCACAGAGCAAAGTGCTCCTGTTAATTTTGACTTATCCAATCGGGTAAAAGAATGAAGAATTTCAAATCTATCAAAACTCGTCCAAATAATGCCTTAGTTTCTAATTTATTGTTAATTTTGATTAGGCAAAACTTCCTAGAGGTATAGATAAAATAAGGCCTCATTTAGAGTGCATAGACAATGTTCCTTTGTTAGTTTCACTGTTTACTGATTGTAACACTACTGTTACGAGAGAGATGTTACACATCATGCAAGATTACGGAGAAATAGTTTGTGTCCTCGGGTCTACGGCGAATGCAGACAATATGCCAATTTTCATGCAAGCTGATGTAGCGTAAGTTGTTTTCGACGTTCAAACAACGTTTTTCAACTAAAATTCTTTTAAATCGGTTTTTTTGAAATTTCAAACATTTTAGGATCGGAGTGGAACCTCTTTATCCGCAAGTTTGCCAACGAGTGCCAGTTTACATACCAGTGTCGGAAGACCATGGTATATCACCCACAGATCTCAGTAGGATGTTGAATTCTGTGATTTGCTCTTTGAATTTTAAGAGAGAAGATTCCGTTGCCATTTCGCACCTGATACAAGAGGTGAAGACCAGAAAATAATTGTCTGTTAGTCGAGGTGAATGTTCAATGAAAATAACTGTTTTTAATTATTTTACATTCACATTAATTCTGTGACTAGGCTCGACATTACATGAAATGTCTGTGGAACTGCGTCCAGTTCTGGTTGTGTTGCATGGTAACGCTATCGGCTGTGCAAATGTTATCTTCCTTTTTACTTTTACCGCCACTTTTTACTGTTGGGCAAGTGCTCTGGATGGTGCTTTTGATTGTACCGCTCCTATCTTTAT
The DNA here is from genome assembly GCA_020615435.1 of Telenomus remus. NCBI lineage: Eukaryota > Metazoa > Arthropoda > Insecta > Hymenoptera > Scelionidae > Telenomus > Telenomus remus. The sequence goes on along the minus strand of JAGTPF010000045.1, from coordinate 79,062 downwards.
CGTTAATAGCAACACCTATGGACCCCAATACAATGTTGTGTGCGACTGAAAAAAATCAGTGCGATATCAATCTTGAGGTACAACATTTTACTTTTAATCTTTACGCTTTATTTTTTACAGTTTTTAAAAATAATCTACAAGTTGATGGGTTTCTTTATTTTCGTTTTAGGTATTTTTGTTTACAATATGGTGCTATGGCAGTAAATTTATCATCACAATCATTACCATTGTATCAGCGCAAGGAATTATGCTGATGATAATGTGTCCGCTTTACACAAAATCAGAATCTCAATGTTTCTATGTCTATCCGGATGTAATGTCAAATAAAACGTGGGGAGGGTGGAATCAAGAAACTGATGTTGTTCTCGGTGTCCAACACTACAATCTTATCTTATTAGTTTTACATTATGGTAAACAAATTTTTTAAAATTTATCACTTTATTAATTATTGTTTGTTAGTTTTTGATTATGAATTGTATCTTTTTTACTAGTAATTCTGTCCATGTCGTTTGTGCATCGAGAGTACTTACTCTTCAGGAAGTACCCTGGCAGCAATGTCGTCTGGGCGATTTGTGCCTGTACAGTGTAAGTTTGAATGAACCATAATTATTAGTAAAAATTGATCTGATTCTTCATAAACAAATATTGTTTTGAATTTTCAATTTACAATTGTTCTAGGATCGTGTTGCAAATTGTTTTTTCTGGAAGAATTTTACTAAAGTTTTGGTCGGACGATACCGATTTAGCGAAAAAATTTCCTGTCCATGTTGTTTACTACTCTCTGTTGTCCATGCCGTTAATACTGATTGTAAACGAAACAGTTAAATGGCAAGAAATTAAGTAAGTCCAACAAATAGGTTGCAAATGTTATATCTTTAATTAGATGAGTCTTTGAAATTAATGCAAATAATCGTTTTTGTTTCAGAATGAATGTAAGATACCAAAAAAGGGCGCGTCTCGAATTCGGTACCAAACTGGGCATGAATTCACCGTTCTAAAAAACGAAAACGGACAAACGTGTCTTATATATCAACAAATAACAAAAGACTTATTTCAACGTGTACCTTTGGTTTATAGATAATTCGTTCAAATAAATCACTATTTATTCAGACTGATTTAAATTAAACAAAAAACACCAGAAGAAAGAAAACCACTTGCAAAAATTTAAAACAATTTTATTGAACTATAATAATTTAAAGTTAAAAGACATTTTGATCAAACCAAGATGAAAGATGTATTATAAAATTGAAGTTGCGGTGGAACTCAGTTTCATTGCAATAAATATTTTTGGTGAAAAGAAGAAAATGGGTGGATGGTTGATATAAATCGTAGTCGTGCGATATAATACTTGGTGGGAAGATACAAATATACATAATAAAATAAAGGCTATCGACTTCACATAACAATGCAGCAACTTTTGTTGCTGTGGCTGTCACCGATGGTCTCGCTTGTGTTTCCTGCGAATCTTCGGAAGTTATCGTTGCTGAGATCGTTGTTGCTGATGGTGGAAACAGGACCGGAGATATTGCTGGCGGTTTCAAGGGCGTTTGGATTGCTGTGCCTGTTCTGAGCCCGCTGCTTCTTCAGATCCGACAGCGACTTGACGAAAACTACTGACACGTGTATGTTGATCTTGCCGTTCGCATCCGTGTCTGCTTTGTAATGAGGATGATCGGTACCGACAGCCGGGTCAGGCCCTGCGACTGCCGAGGCAAATTGCTTAATTCCATTGTATTGGATATAATGCTGACCTAACTTCTGTTATTGTTAATGATTTTGTGTGTTTTTCAATGCTCATCTACGCGCATTAATATGCGTTACCCAACTACACCTTTCATCTAAACTTCCATGCACAAACTCACCAAGTTTAAGTTATTTATTTATTTCAGTCTTTTTAAGAAACTTGTTCATTCAAAGTGACTCTGAACTAAGTGAAAAAGATGAGTAATCGAAAAACTTAACAACTTGTTAGAGCGTTTATTAATTCTAACAGCAGGAAGCGTACTTTGTTGACGGACAATAACAATTTTTCTTCAGATATTAGGCCGATTAAGATTAGAGTTTAAGCATAATAAAAATCAAGCAAACGGAAAGATAAACATAAACTGGACTAGTAAAATTGTATCATTTTGTGTTTAATTTATTTGAATTGTTATTCTTTGGTTTTATATAAGTTAGCTTGAAATATTGCAAATGTCAAATCTATTGCTACTAATTTGTAATTACAAGTATTCTACGTTTGTTTCTTAGCAATTCATCTGATAATTCAATTTAATACTGTGCTATCAATTCAGTGAATCTAAAAACGATATCACATGTATAGATTTTTATTTGTTAAACTTTATGAACATCAGTAAACATCAGACTTTTATAAGTTCAATCGCAGTCCAGAGTATTAATATATTGAGATAAAAATAGAATGAAAAACATTCTTGTACGAGAGAGGGAAAAAAGTTATTGCAAAATATTAAAGGACAACAATTTTTACAAAGTTGAATATTTCAATTAAGTCTTTTGTTTCTTTGCTATGATTCTCTTGATCAAATTGGCATGCAGTATAATACAATTTGATAGGCCTGTGATGTGCATAACTACACTATAATCTACCAATCTTTGGAATAAAAATGATAAATCGTGCAAAAGCCATCGCTTTTCAAAGCTTATTAACATTGCTAGTTTTTTTTGTTTTGATCTCATTACTACGATGATTTCGAATCATCAAAAAGGCTATTATTTACAATCATCAAAACAATTTCTTGAACTTTTTATGTTAACTTTTTTTGTCAGTGATGCAAAAGTTAACTTATCACTCTATTTTTAGTTAGTATGTTAAACGTAAGGGAGAGACTTGACCCATATGCTCTCCCATAAAATTTAACAGATACTTAAAGAAATAGGAAAGTGACATAAAAAACTGACCTCAGAATCAGGAGCACACGCAGTCAGGAATGAAAGAAAAATAAAACTCATGAAAATGATTTTCATCATTTGCGATTTTTATAATTAAGGCCAAAATATTCATGGATTCAGACAGAAGATAAGTATTAAAACTTTCAATCTTAATTTTGTTATTAATTTTTAATATTCAAATATCTGCATCTTCTGTCTTTGTAAAATCATCCAAAATTCATGGTCTCTTATATGGGAAAAAATTCAAAGAAAAATTCATTAATTTCTATCCAATTAAGATTAACTGAGTCTGGGAGTAAAGTTAGGGAAAAATACTGTGCCATATTTACACTTATATATAAAAGAAATTAGAAAAACCGACCAGAATAAATTTAAACCTTTTGTCAGCACATTTATCACCTTTTTTTTACAAAAATAATAACGCGTTTTCAACATAAAGCCACCATGAACCAGATCATCTACGGAACCACAACCAACAAATATAGAAAAGTTGGGACAAAAAAGATGTGTACCTGAATCTTTATCCACGTCGTCATGCAAAAAAGACTCGTTTTCTTTTCCTTCCGGCCCTTTTCGCACATGAGACGCCAACAATGCGTTTTCGCTCGTGTTCTCACAATTGTCATTGGTATTATCAACGGCGGGAATGTTTGCAGTCGCAGATGAGAGGTACGACTGTAATTTTAATAGATTTCGTAAAAAAACTAAGCTTCATCAAATATATTACCAAACTCATGAAATTTTTAGCGTTTAAATTTTAGACAATTTTACCTGTTGAGCTTGGAACCGAAGACGAGCTTCTTCCTTGGCGTCTTTCTTAGTAGTCAAAACTTTGTCCCTAATAGAAGTACGACGTACACTTTGCGTTCGCGTATTAATGCTTTGCGACCTGCGCACTCGCCTTCCTTGGGCTTCTTTCATCCGTTTGCTCTCCTGTTCCGTTTTCAGTTCTACGATCCTCTCACGAATTTCTGGATCTTCACAAATATCTACAACATCCAAAATAATTAAACAACCTAATTTTTTTCAATTGCATAATTTATATTTAGTAAATTTTTACCTGCGGGCGTTTCGTCGTGTTTATTTTTCGCATTGAGATCTGCTCCATGCTGGACTAAAAGTTCGAGGACGTCCAACTAAAATAATGAAAATCATTTTCTTGAATGTGTCAGGTAAATTATTATTCATTATTGAAAAAATGAAAATAGATTTAAACTCTTACATGACCCCAACAAGCTGCAGCATGCACGGGTTGCCATTTGTCATTATCTTCAGAGTCAGTTGATACATGGTTGTGAAGGAGAAATTCAACTACTCTAATATATCCATTTGCTGCAGCTATGTGAAGCTAAAATGATAAAAGATTTAATTATATTTTTGTTTCAACATTATCTCAGTTAATCTTAATGATTGGATCTTACAGGCGTTGCTCCCTGATGGTCCTGATATTCAAGATCAGCTCCAATGGATGCTAAATTATGTAAATCTTGCAACATTTGAACTTCGGTGGAAGCTCGTGTTTCATCTATCAGTTCTTGTGTTACTCCTCGTCTAGCCATCTCACCTGAAATAAAAAAATAGTGTGTAAAAAAACATTACATAACTATTTATATTCAGAAAGGTTTAAAAAAATCATTTACCTTCAATACAATCTAAAGTTTTTTCATCGTCACAAATGTCATAGGGCATGTTTCCGTCCGCGTTAACGGCCAACAGGTTTGCACCCTTATCTATCAGGTATCGCACCAGGTGCAGGTGCCCACAGGTGGCTGCCGCGTGTAATGGGGTCCATTTCTCGCTGTCCTCGGCGTTGACATTTGCATTAAACTCGACAAGTAGCTTCATCATTTCCTCGTTGTCGTCGATGCAACACTGGTGCAAAGCAGTTAGACCGTCTTCGTTCATTGAGTCCGGATTAACGCCTTTTCTTAACAATCGCCGAACTGCAGAACAATATTCAATTATAATTTTTTTAAAATATGACTTAGACTACTTGCAAAGAAACTGACATATTTCAAACAATAACTCTCTAGATTGGTTGGCATTTTTTATAAAATCAATTTAGAATATTAGCGAACTTTGGCATAACTTGTTTTTGAAATATATATTAAATCTAGACACCCTCTGACCTTCATCAATATCATTCCTAGCAGCTGCTTCAAGCAACATGACGCTATCACTAAAATAAATGTGTCGTTTGTTGCTTGTGTGCCGCGTTTGATTGCGCAGCCATTCTTTTTCCCTTTGCCTCCAAACTTTGAGCTGCTGCAGCCGACGGTGACGAGCTAGGTGAAGACGTTCGTGCGTTGTCAGTCGCTCGATGTGCACCATCTCTGCTACTAGATCGGAGTGTTCCATGTTCACAACCTTTTCTTAGAGATCTTAAAACTATGTTTTCTGAAATAAAATGATCCAAAATTCAACGTCAAAGCAGCACACACAAAATGTTAGTTAAAAAATGATAACGTTTTCTACGCGTTGCCTAGTCATTTAGTCATTTAGGCACAGCAAATATGTAATAGATAAACGAAAAATAAAATAACAACTTATCTTCAAAGTACTAGTTTTTTTTTCAAATTGTAATATCATTCTATCTGATTGTTTAACCGTTAACGATGATACGAGATAAAATTATTTGTGATAAAAAAAATGAACAAGTTGTTTGCGATTAGAAAATGTGTGAAAAATTATGGGGTTTGGGCAACAGGTTTGAGGCAGGTTAAGAAAATACTCACGACAGGTGTATCAATTCGTTCGCATGGTCCAGAAGTTGACAGCTGCTTCTTCATCAGCTGGATTGCCTCTCGCTGAGAAGCAATGTGGCGCGCCGGAATGTTGATCTTGTAATGGGTGCGTCGAGCCGCACTATCTTGCGATTACCATCTTCCAAACGTCGATTTTTCGTTTGAGAAAAACGACGTGCCGTCAAGTATTACGGTTAGCCTCATTATTGCTCGGTGAATTGGTTCGAACGCCAGCATACACAAGCACGCTCTCACCGATAAGTCGCCATTTTTAAACTATCTGCGCTGAATCCACGGCCGATGCACTCGCTTTTCTCAATAAAAGTGTCACGCTAGCACGTTCCAGCGATGATTTTTCATTGATGTAAAAGTGTAAACTGAACAATGTTCATGTTGAAAGTTCATTGTCGGTAAAATGATGATGGAAATAAGAGATCGAATCAAAAATGAGAGATGAAAATTACCGTTAAGTTGAACTGGTTTTTTTTATTTATGATGATGTAAAGAATGCATTTTTGTTAATAAACAAAATTGTCCATGATGTAACTTTTAACAATCGTTTCCTCTTAATTGTTAGCTTCAAAAAAATGTTTGTACAATTAATAATACGAAACACCTAATTAGTAACACCTATGGGTTAAAAAATGACAACATTTCAAAGCTACTTAATATTTATTTATTTTCATTACAAAAATTCCCGAACAATGCGCATTTAATACGTTGGTCCACTTTTTGTCGAAACAGTAAATTTGTCCTCACAAACGAAACTTCTAAATTACGCTCATTTGTTCAAACAGATATTCAATTTAAAAATTTCAAATTTTTCCTTGTCCAATGTTTTGACAAAGTTCAACAATTAAATATGCGAATCAAAAAATTTTTCTTTTCATAAGGCATTTCTGAAATGGTTACACTTTGAATGATCTGCTTTCATATTACTTTTATATTACGAGAGAAACAAAAACTTAGCGTAGACTAGCATGAGATCACGGAGTTCAATAGTTTGTCCATTCAAAAAAAAAAAAAAAATAAGTTTTGAACATGGGTTTATTCAGCCGATGGCTCGTCTGAAATTCGCTTTACGAGTTTCTCTTTTAATTCGGTATTTTGCAGTCTCAAATCATCCAGTTCTTTTTTCAGTGCATCTACTTCAGACACCGTCTCTGCAATTCCTCCTAAATGTTTCCGAATGTATCTAAGAAGAAGTTTGTGTTAAGAAAAAAATGATTTAAATTCAAATGTTACATAAACATATTAAAAACGTGGCATTGTTATGCAATAATAGCAACAATAATGTTTTGTTTACAAAGGATACTCTAACGCATTCTCTGGTTTGTTTGATTCTTCATATAATGAGACCAAAACTTTTGTTAATGCATCCAAAACACCCGACCTTTCCAAGTACTTTCGGAACTCCTCGCGTTTAGCATCAATGGGCTGAAAAAAAGTAAACAATTATTGATAATTCTAAATTGTTCACTACATGTTTACATTTCGCACACACTGTGGAAAGAAAAATAATATTTTTAAACTTTGTTTACAAAGTGAAGATATAAGAGATAATATAGCCAAGAGATAAGCTTTTAATTACAGTTTTATTAACGATCTCTAATTCCAAGGTCGTTTTTATTTTGAAACTGATGGTTGTTTTGTTTCGCACAAAAAGAGATAAAATGGTACGAATTTTCATCTACAAAAGTTTTTAAAGAAACGTACCTTTGTGTTGTACGTAGCCATTGTTTTCAATATTAATTGTTGATTCCGGCAATTTTGCAAGAAATCCGAGGGCTTTAACGACTTTGTTAAAAATCAAGATCAGTTGGGGTTTAAAATTTCGGCAAGCAAACACATTACTAAAATGTTATCGCATTGGGAATGATTGGGAATGATTGGAAACATGGAAACAAAAGACTGACTGCGCGTTCAATTGCAAGTTTCACGCGACAGTGCTGCGACTTGTGTCTCCTTTTGAAACTTACGTTATAGATTTCTGGCAAGTCAACAATCACTTAGATGGTTGAACGGGGTTGAACGAAAGAACATCCGTGAATATTTGTTGTGCTTTATTTTGTAAAATAATAAAGCTCTAAAAAATGGAGATGGACGAGATTGCAAAATTGGAGCACCTGTCAATGGTGTCAAAAATATGCACGGAGTTGGAAAACCACATAGGAACAAATGACAAAGATGTTGGTAAGATAACAATTTTTGTTTATAAACACTATAAAATATATCAAAGAAAAATAATCGAAGTAATAATCAAAATGATTTTCAATTGACAAACAAAATAATTCACCGAACTTTATTCCCCACAGCCGAATTTATAATTCACTTAGCAGATAAGAATGACAACTTTGAGGACTTTAAAAAAGCGCTTTTAGAAAGCGGAGCAGAGTTTACAGTAAATACATTTATCATTATCTCAAACCTTAAAAGTTTATACATTATTTATCATTTTTCAACAATTAATTCTCGTTATTTATTTTGCTCCAAAACAGGACTCTTTTATAAAAAATCTACTCCGAATAATACAGCACATGAAACCAAACAAGTCGACCAAGTCAAACGGTGTTACAAAACAAGATGCGTTGTCGTCCAAATTCCCTGGCTTGTCGATCCCTAATAGACCGCCTGAAAAATTCGAGCCAAAAGATGTTAAAGAGACAAAAGACGTTAAAGAGGCAAAAGACGGTAAAGATCTGATAGACGATATGATGGCATCTTTTGAAGCCGATGCTCCATCATCATCCAAAACGAGCCAGGTAAAAGACGAAAAACCAAAAGACAAAGTTAAGGACAAGTCCAAAGGTAGGGAAAGGTCAAGGGATCGATCAAGGGATCGATCAAGGGATAGGCGGAGGAGGAGATCTAGAACTCGGTCAAGGCACAGGTCCAGGTCATCCGGACGTAGGGATCGGCGACGCAGATCGCGGAGTCGGTCCAGGTCTAGGGATAAGAGAAGAAGAAACTCGCGATCGAGAGAAAGACGCAGTTCAAGATCCAGACAAGAGACAAGAAACAGATCCCCAGATAGGAGAAGAGGCAGAAAATCCAAATCGAAATCACCTGAGGAACTTTCTGTTGATCCTGAGATTGGAAAAATTTATGCGGGCAAAGTTGCAAACATTGTACCGTTTGGCTGTTTTGTTCAACTAGATGGGTTGAGACGTAGATGCGAAGGACTTGTACACATCTCTCAACTCAGACGAGAAGGCCGAGTTGCAACTGCTTCTGACGTTGTCAGCCGAGGCCAAAAAGTGATGGTTAAAGTACTGAATGTCAGTGGCCAAAAGGTAAAATTCAATTTCATATTGTTCAACAATAAATTTTTCAAATTATAAATTGATTGAAAAATGTGTTAAATTAATTTGAAAACATTTTCAGGTGTCTTTGAGTATGAAAGACGTGGACCAAGAATCAGGACGTGATCTTAATCCGATAGTCCCGATCGCAAAAATGGATGAAGACGAGAAACACTTGAGAAACCCCGATCGACCGGCCACATTGATTGAGCTCCAATCAAACGTTGATGAGGACGCAACATATTCACGTAAAAGAGTCAAGAGATTGTCATCACCTGAGAAATGGGAGATCAAACAGATGCTTGCTGCATCCTGTATTGACAAGTTTGTATATTTTTTTCTTGTCGTAAGTTATTTGTAAGGTTTTCAGAGTTAATGCAATTTGAAATCATTGATTTTTCAGAAACGAACTGCCAGATTTCGATCAAGAGACTGGAATTCTTCCTGAGGATGACGACGAAGAGGAAGATGTCGAGATTGAATTAGTTGAGGAAGAACCACCGTTTTTGCACGGACATGGTAGAGCACTTGGGGATCTCAGTCCTGTGAGAATTGTCAAAAATCCCGACGGATCTCTAGCGCAAGCTGCGATGATGCAAAGCGCTCTTGCGAAAGAACGAAGGGAGGAAAAAATGTTGCAACGGGAACAAGAAATCAATTCCGTTCCAACTGGACTGAACAAAAGCTGGATTGATCCCTTACCTGACGGTAATTTGAAAACAAAAATCATACTTGAATAAAATAAAATTATAATTTTTGAAGCAGATAGACTAATGACGGTTTAATATTGCAGATAAGAATCGTACTTTGGCAGTAAATATGCGAGGTATGGGATTACAAAATCAGGACCTCCCAGAATGGAAGAAACATGTGATAGGAGGCAAAAAATTGTCCTTGGGAAAGAAAACGAACTTAACATTGCTAGAGCAGAGGCAATCGTTGCCAATATTCAAGCTTCGAGATGACCTGATCAAAGCTGTGACAGATAATCAAATTTTGATTGTCATCGGTGAGACAGGATCCGGTAAAACCACACAGATCACTCAGTATTTAGCTGAAGTTGGATTCACTGCACGTGGTAAAATTGGATGCACTCAAGTAAGCTCATATTACCATTATAATTTATCAATACTGTTTTTTATAAATGAAAATATTGTGTTAAAAGTCATTTTTTGATGATTACTAATAAAAATTAATATTTCAGCCGAGAAGAGTAGCAGCCATCAGTGTAGCAAAACGAGTAGCTGAAGAATTCGGTTGTCGACTGGGGCAAGAGGTTGGATATACAATTCGTTTCGAAGATTGTACAAGTCCAGAAACTAGCATCAAGTACGTTCTAATTTCTTTTCAACAACATTTTTTATCGCTTCAGTAAGAATAGTGGTTAGTAAATATTGCTTCTTTGCAGGTACATGACAGACGGTATGTTGCTGAGAGAATGTTTGATGGACCTGGATTTAAAATCGTATTCAGTAATAATGTTGGACGAAGCTCACGAGCGCACTATACACACAGACGTACTATTTGGTCTTCTAAAACAAGCAGTTGGTCGAAGACCAGATTTGAAATTGATTGTAACTAGTGCTACTTTGGATTCGGTCAAATTTTCGCAGTATTTCTTTGAAGCTCCCATTTTTACCATTCCTGGTAGATCTTTCGAAGTAGAGGTAAAATATCGAAAAAAACAAAACAACTTAATATTAATTTCTTAATTTACCATTTTTAATTAATATTTTCATATAAATATTACCTTTGTTACGTAGGTGATGTACACGAAGGAACCAGAGACGGATTATCTAGACGCATCGTTGATAACCGTGATGCAGATTCACTTGCGCGAACCGCCAGGCGATATTCTTCTTTTCTTAACCGGTCAAGAAGAGATTGACACTGCGTGTGAAATATTGTACGAACGTATGAAATCACTAGGCCCCGACGTCCCGGAACTCATCATCCTGCCAGTATACTCAGCTTTGCCTTCCGAGATGCAGAGTCGAATTTTCGAGCCTGCACCACCTGGCTCGCGAAAAGTTGTCATTGCCACCAACATCGCTGAAACCAGTTTAACCATTGACGGAATCTTCTACGTCGTGGATCCTGGTTTCGTAAAGCAGAAGGTTTACAATTCAAAAACTGGAATGGACAGTCTCATTGTTACTCCCATTAGTCAGGCAGCAGCGAAACAGGTACGCAAAGTATCAAAGAAATTATAAAATATGTATTTTAAATTTGATTTGTTCAAAATCAACTTGGAAAGTACTGGATATTCAATATTAATTATTTGCAGCGAGCTGGCAGAGCTGGACGTACAGGACCAGGAAAGTGTTATCGTTTGTACACAGAAAGAGCGTTCCGTGATGAGATGTTGCCAACCCCGGTGCCTGAAATCCAGCGTACAAATTTAGCAACGACAGTCTTACAACTCAAGACGATGGGAATCAACGACTTGCTGCACTTTGATTTCATGGACGCTCCACCAGTGGAGTCTTTGATCATGGCGTTGGAATCTTTGCACAGTCTGAGCGCTTTGGACGACGAGGGATTATTGACAAGGTTGGGCAGACGAATGGCCGAATTCCCACTTGAACCGAACTTATCCAAAATGCTGATCATGAGTGTCAACCTACAATGTTCAGACGAAATCTTAACTGTTGTTAGCATGTTGTCTGTGCAGAATGTTTTTTATCGGTAAGAAAATTTCATTTTTTAAAAAATAATATGTTTATTCGAATAGAATTTATTATAATTTTAATTTTTGATTGCATGAACTTCAGGCCGAAAGACAAGCAAGCCTTGGCAGATCAGAAGAAAGCGAAATTCAATCAAGCCGAGGGTGATCATCTGACGTTACTTGCGGTTTACAATTCATGGAAAAACAACAAATTTAGCAACGCTTGGTGTTACGAGAACTTTGTACAAATTCGTACCCTCAAAAGAGCTCAGGATGTGCGGAAACAGTTGTTAGGAATAATGGATCGGTAATGTTTATTTCTTTAAAATATTGTATTTTTTTAATTGAATCGATTGCAATATTTTTTTTTTCATTTTTGTAGGCACAAATTGGATGTTGTATCTGCGGGGAAAAACACTGTCAGGGTGCAAAAGGCTATCTGTTCAGGATTCTTTAGAAATGCTGCTAAAAAAGATCCCCAGGAAGGATACAGAACACTTGTGGACAGTCAGGTCGTGTATATCCATCCAAGTAGCGCTTTATTTAATCGACAACCAGAATGGGTAAGATATTGAATTTTTCCATTATATATTTAATTTCCATATTCAACTTGTTTCGATATTAACTTTGAATTTTAATTGTTACAGGTGATTTACCATGAGCTTGTAGTTACAACTAAAGAGTACATGAGAGAAGTAACAACAATAGACCCGAAATGGTTGGTCGAATTCGCGCCAGCCTTTTTCAAATTCAGCGACCCAACGAAACTTAGCAAATTCAAGAAAAACCAACGCCTCGAGCCACTGCACAATAAATACGAAGAACCCAACGCGTGGAGAATATCACGAGTTCGTCGCCGTAGAAATTAAGTTTCTTGGAGTGTTCGTTCAAATGATTATGTGTACATAAATTCATATCTTTTTGTAAGATATTCATCGATGGAACGTTCTAGAAAACTGATTTTTTTAATAATAAACGACATATTTCTTTTTCACCAAACTGTCAAATTCATTTATTTTTAGATGTTAGTTCAGCACAATCTTAAATGCGTATCTGGCAACAACTAATATCCAAAATAACTAAACATAAATCGCAACTTTCTAAACTGAAAAGTGAAATTATACAATGCAAATTTTATTTTTGTTCATTAATTAATTCAATTAATTCAAATTGTATTATAAGCTTTGGACAATCTGTCGAATTCGATATCTTTCTGTAAATACTCTTTAACAAACGGATGGTCTAGGTGCGAGTCTTTAAGTTGGCTGAGGTACCGATTTGCCACCTCCGGTGCTTTTCCTATGTGTTGGCACAGGACGATCATGTTGATCAACGTATCCGGATTGTTGCTGTCTTTCTCGAGAGATTCTTGCAAGGCGCCTTCAGCTTCCTCGTATTTTCCTTGTCCAATGAAACAGGTCGCCTGGCCGTTTAATAACATACTTGTACTCGAATGTTTGTCAATCATTTCCTAAAAATCAAAAATAAGCATTAGTATAGAATTTCTTTTTTAGAGGTGTTAATTTAAGGTGTTTATTTAATATTTGAAAAATGTATACCTGGAAGATATAATAAGCGTCTTGCAATTTGTCACCACCATGACAAATATTGAGCCAGGCCTGGGCAAGCTGTGTCAAAGTGGCATCATCGTCTTTTTCTTGCATACTTTTGAGTTCCTTGCGTGCCAGGTCAATACGATCCATTTTAAGATAAATTTGTAACGTCAGTGCCATGCACTCGAGATGATCAGCGTGTCGCAAAATTCTGAGAGCCCTTTCGAGGTTGTTCTCGTAGTAATAAATAGTGGCAGCGACAATAGTAAAATTGACATTTGGCGAGTTGGTAGTTTGGTCGAGCTCCGAGACTATTGATTCCCTTCGGTCGGGATAGGCAAAATATTCGGCCAACTTTTTTAGTGGTTGCAATTCCTCGGCAGATGAACTGTTGATTTCATCAAGGACGACGCGAAACTTGCGTTGAGCTATGTAAGCTCGGTATAAAAATGCGTCGCGTTCTAATCCGACCTCCGTTGATGAGGGCTGGAAATTCGTACAATTTATAAGATCAATTATAAAAACAAATTGACATCTTTGGAGGTTAGGTTTAGGTTTTGAAGGGTTTCTAATTGTTCCAAGGTTGGGAATTAATGCCAACGACTCACCTTGATTTTTTGGGCCTCGTTGATGCATTGTTGATAGTTTCCGATATAAAAATGATTCTTCGCGTCGAATAACTCGTCCACGTCCGCTTGCGGCTGTTGCTGCTGACGTGCCATGTTGGATGACTGCTTTTCCTTTCTGACAGTTCGTGTCACACGTCAGATCCCACTCTCTACAGCTGTATGACTGGTTAATTGTCACGAAACTGTTGTAATTTCATAAATATCGTATTTTTTTATTAAAACTCATCTGCCCGTTACGAATCGTCATGTTATTTTGCTATTTTTTACGCATTTCAATATAAATATTGCTTCTTCAAAGTATCTAACCTAAAATACACTTTCCTCTTTGTTTACAACTACAAGGTAGTTGTTGATTTTCAAGTTTATGTTTACGCGTAAGTGCAACAGAGAATGGTTTTTAAATCGTAAATGCTTTTTTCATTTTGCAAAACACCAAATGTAAAGTTTGATGTTTTTGAACGTTCTGAATATAAATTTGCAAGTTTTTGTTTTAAATGTTATGTTTTATTATTAATTGAATTATTGATATAAATATTAACTTTTCAGAGATTGGACTGCACGATGGACATTACAACACTTTTCAAAGCAAACGTACAAACAGTAAATTTGCGCAACAAAGACCTTGGCGCTCGTGTCAACAAACCCAACAAAAAGCTTCTAAACAAACAAAAAAGTTTGTTCATCTCAAAGACTCAAAACATTTTAAGACAGATAAACAAATTGCACGAACTCCTTCTTGAAAAAAGTACTTCTTATATGAACGTTACCCAACATTTACAAAGTAGCTCAAAAAGTCATATGAGCGATGAAGAACGTGACGAGATAGATGCAGGTGCTCGGCAGATCATTGCTACTTGTTCGCAGATGATCAAGGAATTAAAACGAGAAGTTGCAACGAGTTCTGAAAATGTTTCACCGCAAAACATTGAGCATCGAGAACTGAGCATTTTGTTGATGGAAGATTACCTGACAAGAGTTTGCAAAATTTATTCTGGTCAGATGGCAGTGCGGGTGAAGCGGGCAGTGGAAATGAAAAAGTTAAGCAAACTGAATATAGAGACTCCAAAAAATGTTTCAGAGTATGGGGAATCAAATAGTTTGAAAATTCAAGAACTGAATGGAGACATGAGATCTGCTAGTATGAGTGGGGGAGGATACGAAGAGGAACTGTCTGCGGAGGAGTTGCAAATGCTGGAGCAGGAGAACAACCAGCTGTTTAATGAATTGAGTACCATCACGGAGGAAGTAAAGCAACTTGAGAGCAAAGTTGTGCACATTGCGGAACTGCAGGAATTGTTCACAGAGAAAGTTATGGACCAGGACAAGAATTTGGATAGACTGATGACGACGGTTGTCGGGTCAACGGAAAATGTAAAGGAAGCCAATGAGCAGATCAGACAGGCCATTCAGAGAAAGGCTGGCTTGCGAGTTTGGATGCTCTTTTTCTTACTTGTCATGTCGTTTTCGTTGCTATTTTTGGATTGGTATAATCCGTAACTTTTGTTTTCAAAAGATATTTGTGATAAGAATTTTTAAACGATTTTTTAAATGGGTAGTTTTGTACAGTTTTATCAGAATATATTGTTTGTTTACGACTTTTTGACTTGTCTTCATTATTTTTGAGATAAATTTTGAAATAAGCGAACCCTTTTATCAGTTTGAATTAGTTTGAATTGAACATTGTTTTCTTTAAAAGAGTCAAAGTCTGAAATCATTTGCTTTGAATTTGCGACATTTTTTAATCGCGCATGCGCTACATTGAGTACCATTTCAAACCGGTACAATGAAGTGAGCGACAGTAGCGCCTCTACGCAGATAAATTCCTCTTGTGACTTGTGACCGTTGTATTACTCGTTAAAAATTAAGTTTTTGTGTTATTATAATTGGTTGTTTATTTTGTTAAAACACACGTTGTGTCATCATCAGTTAATCTTCAAAAAGTTGACTTTGTACTTTGTGGAAAGTGTACTGACATTCCTGGCAAAAAATTCTTGGACAAAATCGAAAATAGGTTATTTCAAAATGGATATATCATCTATACATCAGAATAAAATTACAACGCCGACAGAATTCTTCGAAAAGGTAAGTCGTCGATTTGGCAACGGTAAAGAAAAACATCAAAAGTAAGTATTGAGAAAACCCAGTCAACATTTTTCGGATCAAACATTGCTTAAAGCTTGCGTTACACGCTGCTCATACGCGACGTTAGCGCCGCTCGATTTCCGCTTACCGCGCCACGTTTGAGCAGAGTAAGATTTGAGCAATGTTTAATCCGTTGTCGTTTGACTCGGATTTCTATTGTTTTTTGATCATAATTACTGTTTAAATTGATAGTATAATGATGTTTTAATCGCGTTGTTGTTTATTTTTTGTGGAAAATAACAAAAATACAAAAACTATTCGTTTTTAACAACAGAAAGAAGAGAACTTGTACGACGGGAAGCGTATTTTAGGCATTGTTATTAAAATGTCTTAAAATATCGAAAAATCGCCTATTTTAATATTAATAAATTAACCCTTGACCTCTCATAAAGGGTTTCAAGCATCGTTTTGAACCATATTGTGCGTTTATATCAGGTGAGTGATTAATCTTTCGCTCATTAAATTGTTGATGTGAAAAGTAAGTATATTAAATTTTTTGTTTCTTAACTTTTAAGCATTTTTGTTATAATCGTAACATGAATTTTGACAAATATAGAGTTGGTTTTATCTTCTTGAAAAGAGGGTAATGAAGGTTGAGTTGAATTATAAATGTTTTTTTAATTAAAAGTAAAACAATCGTCTTTTATTGATATAAATCATTCGGGAAGGAAACGGATCTAAAGAACAATAATTTGAGCATTAAACTTTTTTGTTTCGTTTGTTTTTTTTTTTACAAAATATTTGTGAAGAAATGAGAGGGCCAACGTCACGACTGTAGACACGCTCGGCATGGATCTGTCGGCCTCGATTGTCAGTCCTTCCCTCCTATGCTGAAATTTTAAAATCAATCAGTTAATTTTTGTAAAAACATTTTTCAAAACAAGTAAGTCTTGTTCAGTCATTCTTTTTCAGTTTAAAGACAAACTCTAAAGAAAATAAATTGAACGAAATTTCACTTACAGGGTGTAACAGTGGTTTTCTTTTTTTTTCAAATTTCGTCAGGTTCGGTCTTCAGCAGTTTAGCCATCATTTCTCGTTTTCTGCAACAACATTCGACGATTAGAACTGAATCAAAAGTTATATTATTGACGTTTTCAAAAGTGTTTTGAAACTTGAACAAAATTGAACAAAAAAAAACAGATATGCTCCTTTTTTTATTTTAAATCACTATTATTTGAATGGCTCAAACAACTACAACCAACCTGACATAAATATAAATCTCTGTACAAACAAAGTCGACCATTCCGGACCTCCTTCCTTCCAAAGATTCTTACGGTGAAGGACAGTCTGAATCTTTTTTTTTAGCCTCTCAGACCACGGATCTCGCTGCTCCAAACAAAAACAAATCCATCCTTGGACCCTACTTTCTGGAGCAACTTTTCGACAAACTCAATCGTTAATTCCTGGCCTTGAGTTATCGTTCCATTAGGACCGTCCAAGAGTAGCTATCCCAAAACAAAATTTCCGGAAAGAGTCTGTGTTTGAATCGACAGATCGTGCGTTTGAACCTGGCACGCATCTACTGCCTTCATTAAAAGGATCTGCGTACGCACTATCATTCGTGTGGGGCACCGAACTTACGGTGGCATTTTTTATCGTCAAACCTGAAAATCAAGTTTATAAAATTAAACTCAGTTAATTTGTTATCTTTCAATGGTTTTCACGAAGAAAAACCAGAAGTTATGAAAGATTACTTCTCACCTGTTCGATAAATTGTTGACTAAGATTGTTGTCGTGGGGTGCAAGTGCAGTTGACTAAAAAATTCGTTGTCGTTTACTGGAGCTCGTCCTATGGTCGATGAGTGTTTTTAACACCGCACCGTCGCTCTACCAGATGATGATGTGTTTGTTTCCTGACGCGGTTATTATTTGTCCCTAGGGCATAGCGATCGCACGTCGGAATTAACGTCGGAAAGATGTCCCTCAAAGCTTTGAACACACTGTCCACATCGCGTATCCCAAATAAAGAAAATTTTGAAGCAGTTGTCCACTCTCGACGTCCCACAACGCGCAAGTACTGTCGCCACTTTCAGTCAACACCTGCTGATCGCTGCTTGGAAATGCACAACAAGACATGTAGGATGTGTGAGTTCCGACGGTTCTTTTGCGAGCTGACACGTCGTCCTCTAAACTCAAAGGGTAGACCGCTACTTTGTTATCTAAGCCGCTGAAATCAAATAAAGGTTTAATTAATTTCGTGAATTTTACCCCAATTTTTTGAATTTTGTGATTTCATTTTTTTTTGTTTACCCGCCGGCAACTAGGTGTCCGCTTGGAGCGTATGTACAAGCAATCACCCATGTCGTTGGCATTGTGACATCGTGTTCCTTTTTTGTTGTAAATGCATCCCAGATTATCATGTTATCATCCTGAAAGAATCCAAGTTGGACCGATATTCAAACCGGTACCATGTCATCCAAAGCCGAGCTCATCGGCTCGTAATTTTTAACACTTTTTCCTTCCAAAGCCCACGTACTCAAATGAAATTCGTACTTTCTTCTAAAAGCCGCGAGGTAAGTTCGGAGCAAAAGCAGTTCAGATTACCGTGTCGGCAGAGTTCATTGACATGTAATTTTCAACACTTTTTCCTTCCAAGGCCTACGTTGCTGGAACCCCTGTAACAACGTCAAACTCGTCGGCAAAAGAGTCAGGGTATCCCGAACTCTCCTGGACAGCACCTGAGCCTTAGTATGTGGTATCTCCCGTCCACCTTTCCCAACAATTTTCATCTCACTAAGTGTTCTCATGAATGTAAGAACAGTAACGTCGGCAAAGATTCCTTAGGCGGAGGAGGCAACAGTGAAGGACAATCTGAATCCTTTTTTCTGAGCCCTGCTGACTTTTTGTCAAACTGGCCCTGAGTTATCATCCTAATTGGGCCGTCCGAAAGCAGCGATTCCAAAACGGAATTTCCGGAATTCGTCGCCACTTGTTTCGTCTAACTGTTTTCCTGGTTCTGCTGCATATTATCCCACCATTTTGCCACCTCAGCTCGCAGATCCGCTACGAAATCAGTGCTGAGAAGGGTGAAAGTCTTTTTCTCAGTGATTCCAGCCGGTTGAAGTACTACTCTCAACAGCTGCTCCCTGTCGGCTGAATTCATGCGGACGTAATTACCAACACCTTTTTTCTTCCAAGGCCCACCTTCTGAAATGATATTCCAGTTACCTGGACATGTAATAATTGTTGAGTTACTGAATCGCTGTCATGCTGGCGTCGGTGATTTTTGCTCTAAGAGCGATCTCCCAGAGGAAATCCATGCCGATAGAATCGGCGTCCAGGACTGGTCGGTCTAGGAGCACTGCTGCGAGACGGGCCAGGTTGCAGAGCCGGTTTATTAGACAACCTGAAGGCATTAGATCCTTTGTCGTCAGAAAGGAAGTAACAGTGGCGTTAAAACTTTAAAAGTATGTCCAGGTAGGTAGAAACCGAACCACCTTCAGCTTCGACGCCTAAGATATCGACACTGTCATCGTCGGGAAAACCGTCCTCAAACTCCGTTTCGTAAACTAGCAACATGTACTTTTTTCTATCCGGTTGGTCATGTTGTTTTCGAACTTGAGGAAACAAACAAATTTGTCACTGCTCGCACTTTCCTCACAACGAGAGTTGAAGGTTGCTTGGTTGGCGAAGTCCAATTGTGGTTGGGCAGGGTTGACGATTGAGTCGATGTAAGATAGTCGTTTATGATTCTCTTTCCGTTTGCGGAAGAATTTCCGTTTGTACTTTTTGTACAAACGCTTGTAAATTACGTTTGTCTTTGGTGTTGGCCTTTTATTTTGATTAATTCCATTTTCGAGATCCAGAAGTCGCCGTTTTTGTTGAATTGAGCAACTAAGTTAGGCCTCTCTATCTCTTTTCTCAAGCGCGTTCCGCTTAGGACATTTCCATTCTGGGTTTATTCGCCTCATTTTGTCTTTGATACTTTTGAATTTTCTTTTCAAGCACTGCTCGACCTGATACTGGTTTCCTACTGACGGCATACCAGCGATTGTTCCTGAAAAATCAATTAAAATAATTAAAACAAGTTAATATCAAAGAGTTATTGAAATAGAGTGTTAAATTCATTCATTGCCATACTTTTCAAGATTGTAGCAGTCTCCGAATCACTAATCTTGATGTTTTTTTGTTGGCCTCCAAATGAGCATTGTGCAGCAAATTCCCGTTTAAAAATCTCATCAACAAGGTTGAAAACAAGTTTATCTACGTTAGCTCCTCCCCTTTCTCGTATAAACTGTTCCTACAACAATTGTTTAATCATATATATCGTACAGTTAATTAACAGTTCAAAGTTCAAACTCAGACGAAACACTTACAAACCCATCGCGCAAATCCGCCGAAACCGTCAACTTACTCTCCCAACTCCACCATTCCTCTTCATTTTTAATAGGAATGTTTTCGTATAGGAGTTTCTTATTCTTGTCCTGGCTGTTTGACCTAGTCTCTAAACTTATGACTCTCTGAGTAATTTCTTGGTGCTGGTGCTTCAAACTCACAATAGTCCGAGCGAGCATCTGGTTAATATCTGAAAACAGGATGAGCAAAATAATAAATTTTATTTCTAGGAAAAGAAAATGGCAATGAAAAATAAAAAAAATGATACCTTTTTTTTTCGGATGCGAGCTTGTACCCGAAGGGTTGGTAGCTTGATTTGCTCCCGAAATCCCAGCTTGACTATGTACGGGAGATACCAGAGGCTTTGGCGCGATGCCAACTCCAGTTTTGCATGGTGTAGATGATTTCAACGGTTTGTCTGCTATCAATTCAGAAACATCAAGTAACAACATTTCTTCTGCAGTGGCATTATCACGTGACGAGGATGAGTTCATCGAGGTCTCAGTGTTATCTTCAGATGACGGGGCGGACTTTGCCTCTTCTACGATGTCATCTTTAGATTGCGAAGGTGATTTTGTCGGAGTGCCCTCAACAGATGCCGAGCTTGAGTCCCTCGAGGTGACTGTCTCAGTTTCACCATTATCAAGGAGGGATCTGATGTCCACATCTGAAACAGCCAATTTTTTTTGTAAATTTCATGCTCGAAACTATACAACTTGTGGGATCAAATGGTTATAATAATAATTTAGATTACCTTCTTGTTGGGACTTCGTTTCCATAGTAGCAGGAGCTGAAAGGTCATCGTCGTCCTCACCTGTACCAGCGAATACATTTTAATTAATTTTCATAAATAAATTTTAAAAAACGGGCGATCTAATAGTAAACATAATTTTTGCAATCACCTTGATTTAATGAGACTGATGTTGAAGGTACGATGTACTCGTTCTTGCGCATACGTTTGGAGGATGTTGGCAAACTAGGCGGATTCTCCTCATCCTCTGACTCTTCGGAATATTCAGCAGACTCACTGTCCGTATTTTTGTCATTAGGTTCGTATATTTCAGTGTACTTACGATTTGGTGCTGGCGCACGCTTCTTGCGACCGTACTTTTTTGATACGTCGTCGGAATCTGTTGTAATATATTTCTCGTTCTTTTTTTTTTTCAAGGCCTTGAGTTTGTTGTCTGCAAACATTTGACAATAATTTTAATTTAAAATTCCAGACAAATCAAATTCCTCATTGAAAAAGTATACTTACCATAAGGGTGACTGACTGTTCGTGCCAAGAACAGTTCAAAGTCATCTTCGTTTACAGGGAAACGTGCACTCTTCTCAAGCAAACTATGAACTTTGTTTTTGTTTTTTGGCCAGTAACAAAATTGCTGCCCTTCCATCTCCTTCAACCAAGAGGTGGGTACTACCTGCTTCAAGTCTCGACAATTAGTTTTAGGATCGCCATCCGTTGGTTCGATAAACTCGACGACCACCCATTGCACTTCGCAAGAGTCCTTTTTTCTTTTAATAGTCATTATCGGATTTTGCCCTCACTGCAAATAAAGAGAATATTTTTCAATTCAATCAACACCTTCCAAAATGAATTTATACTTTGAAAATAAAAAAACAAAAAATTAATAATATTAGTTAGATTAACAGCTCTTATAAAGAGCAAGATAGAACTTGAGCTGATAGCACTTTGTTATAAGGCTCTTTTTAAGACCCACTTATGGCCACAATTAACAAAAATTGAACATCAAAATTTTGATGTTTTTCATTATCTTTTTTTTCTTTTTTAACGTCCCGCATAAATAAATATCGACTGATAACAATTCAATTGACGATCCGTTTGTCACGTAATAATAAAAGACTAGCGGTTACTACCTCAACCTAAAAACCACCTGGCGCTACAATGAAAATGAGTGGTAGGTCAGGACTGAGACCACTGAGACCAACGACCCGAAAGCCCACGTGCGCTTCGAAGCTCCAATTATATATTGCCCCTTGATCAGGTTAAACGCAAAATTTGATAATTAATCTTACCGTTTTGTTTTTAGTTAATGTCTGCAACGAACGTTGGGACACTGATCATTAATCAAAACCACTTGAAACGAATAAATGCAACTAATTTCAAAAAGCAAGTATGAACGTGTAAGCAACTGTTCTCTAAATGATGACGCTACACGGTCCAGATTCCAAACTAAGGCCAAGGACGCGCGCGCATCAGATGAAAGAATTTCGAAAACAAACAAAGACGTTGCTTCTTTGTCTCTCGCAAGGAGACTGTCTCCTTGGTCTCTCTTTTGTCTCTTTCTTGCATAACTTTCACTTTCACTGGGCCAACTGCAACCTCGACCACGCTAAATCGTCTCTCTGCTTTTCCGAGTCCATTTGATCTGTTAAACAAGTTTTTAGAGTAAAAAAGTGATATATTTATCCAACAATTCTGGGTGGAGAATCTGCAAAAGTGATAAAAATTTGGAACATCTAACTGGCTGCATAATATTACAGGTAATGTGTAACACTGTGAATTAAATTTCGAAAAACAATGAAAGCGTCAATAATTTCTCGTTATCTCAGAACTTTTCAATTTTTCTTGGTAACAAACCATCTAAAATCTGTTGAGAACCGAAAAAGTCCTTCTCAGCTTTTTTGAAAACGCTAAAACAAAACAATTTAGAAGGAATTTGAAGCAAAAAGTTTATTGTGTTCGTTTGGTTTGTTATTTGTTTTTCTTCAAAATTTTTAACTTTCAACATTTTTTAACTATTAAACTTTTTTTTGCTTTGTTTTTTCTTTTTCATTAAAGTCATTATTTCAAGTACCTATGGATCAATTTCTGTAGCGCTTCTCCATAACCAGTTTTTCGGTTATGTCCTGTTGACCAGGTATTTTTACTTTTATTTATTTTTGTTGTTTTTTTAACAGTATCAAAAGTTGAATGTATCTGACGTCTTCTATTCCTGCCCATTTTTTTCTTTTTTTTCGGTTTCATATTATTGAGGATTCCACTTTCGTGACATTTATTACCGAAGAAGAGTTATTATGACAATCTTCGCTCAAGACACAAACCTAGTTACAATAATCACGGTTTATTTATGTTTGAAAAAGCTCATTTACGTGCAAATTTTGTAAATACTTAGATGATTAACTGTCTATCTTTTTAATCTATATATTTTTTTTCTCTTCAAAACTTGTTCAAAACAGATTAGTCGATGGGATTATGAAAATTGATTTGAAAATCGTTGAAAATTTGAATAGACAGCGATATAAAATTGACGTTTAAATCAAAGAAGCCAATCTTATTTTCATCAATAGATTTACCATCTTATTTTTTGTAGTCAAATGTTTCATAAGATGAAAAAGGAAATTTCGTTATTGCATTTCTTCTATCTTTTCATCAAAATTTTTGCAATCCTTCGATCAACTTCAAAACTCCTAAAGTTTTTGTTTCGCCTGATTTTTATCGACTCGATAAAGATAAATACAACTTTAAAACTTTTCGATTTCAAAAAATTATTAAGAAATGAATGCAAAAAATTGCAGCTTGAATTTAAACAAAAATTATAGTTTCTATTGTAGGATGATAGAAAAGTTAGTTTATCTGAGTGCTTAAAAATAACGTTAAAAATAACGAAATTTTTTTCAAGATAGTGATTTGAGGTCATGAATAGATTCTTTCAATGTTCATTGTGAAATCAAGCAGTGAATCAGAATACAAACAGCGTGGATCTTAATGACGCAAATTCCAGCTGTATAACCGCGTCGAAGAACGAATTAATTTATAAAACTGAATCAATTTTAATTACCTATTAACAAGGTTTGGTAAATTAGGTCCGGAGTGCCACATTTTGAGCAGCACTTGTCCTAAAAGTATTGGACAAAAAAGTTACGAATTAATCTCCCTAAGAAAGTTCATAAATTGGAACATTTTTTTCTGTTCTTTGTTATTATTGCCTATCTAGTTTTACCAGCAAAATTGAGGACCGTGGTACTGTATTTCCGTCTCTGTCTCGTTATGTTCATGAGCCCTTTAACACCTCCGAACTCGGAACTGTTCCTGTTCGATTGCTGATGGAACAACTCTATCTACTGTCTCATCTTCTTCGTTCTCCTTAAACAGCGTTTTTAATCGGTCATAAACTAAGGGTCCTAAAAAGACTAATCCAAATTAACAAAAAACTCAACATTCAATTTAAATTTATTTTCCAAAATTAATGAAACGTACAATTAAAATTACCTTCAAGTCTAGAAACAACACCAACATCGTGTATCGATTGCAGCAAGGAATTTGTAATATTATTCTGCAAGTTGTGTGCGCCGGAGCTGGACCTGCGATGATGTTCTCTTAGTTATTTGCTTTCCTGTTCGCGCTTAAACAACTGTTTAATTCTACCAAGCTTCTTATTCAGCACCGCCGGCAGGAACCTGTCGTCCTCGTCCAAGGTCGACGGTGAGGTCTCACTTGAAACAGCCAAAGTGGTCGAACAAGACAACAACAACAAAGACCTGGGTCTCGCTCCACTCGAACTTGATTGCACTCGATTGCATTGAAAAGTGTGTCCGCCTTGTTAACGTTGTGCAGCTCCCTCTCCCTCTTAGGCTGCTCGCGGTGTTTGTAACTTCTCTGTGGCGCCCTCCTTCTGCTCGGAACTTTAGTCTGCAGCACTGCGAGCACCTCGTCAAGTTCCCTCGGACTCAACTCCAAGTTCTGGTGCAAAATCCTCAGTTCGGGACTTCGCGCCTTTGATTTTCTATCCACCAAAATTACATTGCCCACATTGACACGTCCTGGCACGCGACTTAGCCAGTTGAAAATACCGCCCTCTTCACTTTTCAACCTTTCTTCGTCCTCTGGAAAGATGAGCTCTCACATCATTTTATTGATGTCCTTCTTAGGCTCTTTCCTTTGGACTGTACAGTTAAGAAAGTTAGCCTGGACAGAAGTCCCTAGTGGGTTATCGGCGAAAGGATTAATGACAACGTTGACAGGATCTTTTTTGACCAGAAATTTTTCATCTAACGGTGCACGTTCTCCAAAGCCTTTTTGTTCCTTACAAGTAAACAATTGTCGCTGAAGTAACAGTCGTCGAGCAGGATCAGATCTTCCTCCTCCTTGGTGTCGTTTTTGTCGAGAGAAAATTTGTAACGTTTCTCTGTGTTGCCATCCTCGCGCTTTTCTATGTTGAGTTGGGACCGAAATTGGTTCTCGAGATTGTCGGAAGATAGGTTGCTGGGTTTTTTGGGCTCTAGGTCCTGGTTTCGCTCGTCTTTTTGGGTTGGTTCTCTTGTGTTTTTGTTATTGTTCGTTTCCTGGACGAGAGGGAGCGAGGATGGCTGTGTACCTGCGGTTGAGGTACTCGGTTCAGCTGGACCGCAAGGTAACGATCGTTGACGTTTTGGTTCTCCGTTTGATCGGATTGACGATCATCTACTAATGCTAAAAAAAGTATTAATTTTTAGATGGAATCATAATGAAAATTGAGTTTTTTGTGTGTTTTTTGTTAGATTTGGTTTACCTGGTAAAATAAGGTTCCGACGTTTGCGATATCGAGCAAATAGGAATACTTTTGGTGGATGACAAAGCACAAGTAACTTCAATCTCGTCCTCTTTCGGCAAATGGATTGGGCAATTCAAAATCGGTACCTCCTCAATTCTTGGCAGGGCCCACACTGCGACCTGTGTCATAAAAGTCAGCGTTTCTTAATGAACCAATTTAGTTACTAACTTTCCATCATAACTTCCGCTTAAAACAAACATTTGCAAAATGCGCCACGAAATTTTATTTATATTATTTTTTCTATACTGTAAAACAAGGTTTAACTTTGCAGTAAAAATTTTTAAATTAGAACTGACATTGAAAATTAGAGTATACCTCGAAGCACAAGTACAATCCAGCTACGCACTCCGCTATGTAACGGACCAGGTTAGCATATCTTTCGCAATGAAAATACAGTTTCATTTTATTGCATGTAATTAAAATTCGCTCGCTCGTACTTTTTGTATTTAATTTTTATTTATTTTTTTTTATTTGTGTATTTAATCTTTCTGGGCCCTGGCGATGAAACAATGGACGCTTGATTGAAAGTGTTTGTCTAAAAGACTCAGCTAAGATTGAACAACCTTAGGCTGCCAGAGGTTGCCAATTCCATCCCTTGCACCGGTTCCGTTGTGGGAGTTGTTCTTGACGTCGTTCTATCTGCACCAGCTGGCCATCTTTCTTCTTCTTGCTATCACCGAAGCAATCCAAATTTTTGCCTGTGAAATCATGAGATATAACTTTTTTAGTCGATGCAAAAATTCAAACATTTAAGATTGAAATTTATTTTTGTTTGTTTTAAATTTGAACTAAAAAACGGAACTGGTGAAATTGCAGCTGATCGGAAACAAGAAACCAAAAGCAAAGCCAGCCATCAGTTTCAAATTTGATTGACCGAGCTTGTGACCAATTCTTGTATGTTTCATCAGCATACAGTTAGTTCTTGTTCATTTTTCAACAATTTAAAAAATTCTCTACAATTAAATTTGAAAATCCATGATTCTTAACTCTAAAAAATTCTTTTCTTTTATGCTTCGTTAAATACAAGCCCTACCTTGACACAAACGGTATACTATATAAACATTAATCAACTATTTTATCCACGACTCACAACAAGCTCGGTCGAAAACAACTGTCATTTTATTAAACTCTACCCCTATTTCTATAATCCCTAACCCTGCATACGAGGCCGAACTTTTATCTCCAATTAAAGCAACCAAAAAAAAACAAATGTCAAACTTTTCAGAGTCACACTTTTTCCTGGCGCAGTCACCCTATTTTCAATAGTGGGCTGGATGGGATGTTTGTCATAGTTAGGGTCCACGACTTGCTGTCAGCGGTAGCTGAGATTCCCTAGGATACAGACGCAGTTCTCAACGATTTTATTTCGGAACACAAGACACACAAAAGGGAGTCCACTAGGTCGTCACATTCGCGTAAATTTTTGCACGCGTACTCTGAGACCTTTCTGAAAACACCGTCGACTAGCAGGTCTTGCCGTTTGATGAGCTTAGATCCCAACCACTGTTGGGTATTATGATGTTGTTCACCGCCATCGTTACTCCTTTGTCAATTATCGAACGTTTTAGATCCTGTAAACAAAATAATGTCATATGGAGTTTTCTATAAATATTAGAAGGAAATTGTGTGCACTGGCACCTTAAATTTGTTGTTTGTGTACTTACTAGATTGTTGACAACACATTTTAAGTGCTGCTAGAGGGGATCACGCAAAAAACGCGAGATAGATCGGTGTCTCGCGATCTAGCTTGAACACCTCGGTAAGGCGTTTTTGTGGAAGTTAAAAATACCCGATAGCACGCGTTGGCAAGGTGTCAACGCGAGGGGCGCGAAAACACCTTGCCAATCCTGCCTCGATCCCGAGTGTTGCCTTTCTCTGGCCGCCACTTATAATAAGCTCCCTGCGGTCAATATTGACTTGACGGGGAGGCTAGATCTGTCGATAAGACAGCGCCCGGCTTATCATAAGTGAATTAATTTTGAAACTCATGATACAAACAAATATCGTGATTTTTATAATTTTGATTGCTTAAAACTTTCTGACATTGTAATCTTGTTTGTATTACACTATGTCTTACGAATAACAAGCAAGATTGGCATTGTGCATTTTGAAATAAAATTCATTGTAGCATCTCGCAAACATTCGTCAGAGTTTTCTTAAAATATAAAGGTCAAATTTTAAATAAAAAATGTCGAAATTTTAATGAAAGTTTAATAAAAAATTGTACAAATTTGAGAAAAATTTTACGTTCTTTGGATTTTTTTTGAGAATGTCTCATTTCCGATATTGTCTATAATATCCTTAACGCCGATAAAAAGTGTATGTTTTTTTTTAGATCACGA
This sequence comes from Telenomus remus, assembly GCA_020615435.1. Classification (NCBI taxonomy): domain Eukaryota; kingdom Metazoa; phylum Arthropoda; class Insecta; order Hymenoptera; family Scelionidae; genus Telenomus; species Telenomus remus. The sequence continues at coordinate 50,879 of JAGTPF010000045.1, read as the reverse complement.
CTTTATGATGGCGGCTTATTTCAAAGGATTTTCGAAACGACGTAAACGTCATTACATCAATTTGGAAGCGGATAAATTTTTGAAAGAAATACAGGATGAAGTTGATTCGATGGAAGATAGGCTACCTCCGGTGGAAAAAGTTCTGGATAATGTTCTCTATAATGACATCAGCAAAGCAAACGAGAAGATAACTGAAGAATTCTACGAAGCGAACGAGGACATTAATGAAGATTTTAAGAAAGCAAATGAGAATGAAAACATCGCCACTGTGGAAAAGTTATACGAAAGTCTGGACACATCATCACTTTGTGGCAATGATGATTTACATGTTATAGAGGATTATGTGGAAAACTATAATGACTCGGATATGGAAGTTTTCTTTGATTTGATACCAACAGATAATGAAGACGAAGAGCAAAGTGAGTCTTATTTCACAGCAGACGATGACATCAGTAAATTGTTCTATGAACGAGAGCTTGCGACAGTTCCTACGATAAAATCCACTTTGAAAAGAGAATTAGCCAAGTGGAAACAAACTTACTACATAACTTTGACTGCGTTATCGGCTTTGCTACTGATACTACGAGGAAACGGACATGAAAATGATCTACCCAAAGATGCGCGAACACTTCTACGAACACCAAAGAATACTTTTGAAAACATGCAGAAAATGGGAGATGGAAAATATGTACATTTCGGAGTAATTTACGGCGTGGAAAAGTTCGTCAAATGTAATTACAACTTGCTGAGGAAAAAAAGTATCGAGGAGATAGAGTTCAATATCCACATCGATGGGCTACCTATAAGTAAAAGTTCCAGTAAAAGTTTTTGCACGATCCAAGGAGCTGCAATTTCACCATCGAAACAATCTCCTTTTTTGATCGGAGTTTACTATGGTAATAGTAAACCTAAAGATTCAAATGTATTCCTAGAGCGTTTCGTTGAAGAATTTAAACATTTAGAAGAAAATTACATTTTCGTGATGGGTCTCCGAATTCGATTAAAAATAAATGTCATTATATGTGACGCCCCAGCTTTAGCATTTGTTAAAAACATAAAGTATTTCAACGGTCACGAGGCTTGTAGTTGGTGTACCCAAAAGGGCAAATCAGTGATGAGAAGAATGACTTTCAACGCTCCGAATATAACCTTGAGGACCAACGATTCGTTCCGTCGTAGAAAACATCCAAAGCATCACAATGGACCAACCATATTAGAACGTTTAAATATTGACATGGTTTTGCAGTTTCCAGTAGACTACATGCATTCAGCGTGCCTTGGATCAATGAAAAAGCTTCTAAGATTATGGACAGCAGGAGTGACGGCTATAAAACTTTCAGACTATAATATTATCTTGCTATCACGAATGTTGGCCGAAGATGTAAAACGTTATATTCCTGATGAATTTGCAAGAAAACCTCGCACCGTGCTCGAAGTACCTCGATGGAAAGCGACTGAATTTAGACAATTTGCATTGTATACTGGAATGGTCGTAATGAAAGTATTCTTAAATTCCGATAAATATAATCATTTTTTGAAATTTTGTTTGGGTTTGAGAATTTTATGCGATCGTGAAACACACAAAACGCTTAATAGCTTAGCAGAAAATTTATTACGTGACTTTGTCTCCGAGTGCTCAGAGTTTTATGGTGAACACATTATCACGTATTGTTTCCACAGTCTAACTCATTTGTCAGGACAATCTTTAAAATACGGAATATTGGACGACTTTAGCGCTTTTATTTTTGAAAACGCAATGCAAAAATATAAACGCACTATTCAAACCAACGACACCAGTCTGGAGCAGTTGTTCAATAGAACAATGGAGGAATACAATATAGGAACAGAATCACCGCTGGAAACTTCCTATCCGATTCTGAAATTCTCAGGAAGTGAGAAAAATCGAAAATTAAAGTCTGTCAACTTGGGAACATTCAAAATTAGCACGACTGTCAAGGACAATGTCTGTACGTTTCAAGACCTATCCGGAATCAAACGAATCGGAATTATAAAGGAGTTGTCCGTTGAGGATGGAAAAGTTTATCTTCATGTTCAGTATTTTAAAAAATGTCAATCATTATTTACATCGCCATTTGATTCGAAATTATTGGGGATCTGCGTAGCGAGTACCAGCTCACTCAACTTGCAGCCAATGAAAAAAATTCCTCTGGCGGAAGTGAAACGAAAAATGGTAAAAATTCCAATGGTCAACAAGACACATTTTCCGCAACCATCCTACGAAGAATTCGCTTTGATACCATTGTTGCATACAACTGTGGATGAGGTGAAAATTTAAATTTGATCATTTTTTCAATCAAGTTTTCATTATGATTAAAATAACAATTACACATGCACTCTATGTTTACAGGAGGTTGAGAACGAATGAATGCAGTTTCCAGTCAGAATAAGCAAGTAAACGAAGATAGATATTGAAACAGGTACGAAAATGTTTCTAATATTTCCCCTTTTTTATAAACGTTTTTAGACTACTCTGATACAAAATAATCTTTGCAGATTTATTGAAGAAACTACACGACTTTCATTGAATTATAGTATTTAAAAGGTCAACAAAGTCCCGGACAAGCTCGCCATCTGACGGTGACACTGTGGGTTGCGAGATTAGGAGCTCAGGGAGCTCAGTTTAATTTGAGACAGGTTGGCAAAACATGAAAATACACTATTATGGGACCTTCTTCAGACTAATAATATCACCCAGATTGGCGAGGGACTAACCATTCGAAATAGATAAAGCTCTGCAACCTGACCCGTCCCGCAGCAGTGCACCTAGACCGACCAGTCCATGACGCCACTCAGTACTTGATCAGTACACTGAACAGTAATCCAGCGTTGGTGATCCAGGGCCCAAATAACAAATCCATCAACAAATGGAAATGCCTGGAGCTAAGTCAAATTTTAGTTTAACAAAACGCTGAGCATCAATTTGTCGCTTCAATTAAACCCCGATTTTATAGACGACGTTAAGGTACGATACGTTTTTATCGCAAAACTACCTTTTTTAAATTCTTTTTTCAAATTATTGTTTCAAAAATGAGGTTGAACATTTTTTTATCGACATTGTTTATTTCAAAGATATTCTGTCAACAAATTAAATCAATTAGAATTGCATAAAATGGTGACTACCTATTCTCATGGTTGCAAAATTTACTTTTGGGCTAATTCGAAATTGAATATCTCGAATAGTAAATCCGGTTTTTAATTTTCAATCAATCCTTTATGCAATAAAAGATTTCTACTATTGTATTCCTTACTATTGTATTTAAAAACATTTTGTTGGCATAATTTAGCATAAACGAATTTCAAAAGTTGTATTAAATGTTTTTAAGATGATAACAATTGGAGAAAATAAGTTACAGTACAATTAAGTGCAATTAAGTACAATTATGTATGTTCATAATTGAAACACCTTGAAAAGTCGACAAAAGATTTTAATCAATGAATTTTGAATTAAAAATTCATTTGATAACAATCATTTCAACCATATTTTTTATTAAAACATAGTTAATGAAACCATTTTGATTTCCTTTCAGGTTGAGTTTGGGACAAGTAAAGACCTCTGGTAATATCTAGCGCAAGAGCCAACGCCTTACGGATCGACACTCAGAAACACCTCAGCATGCAAAAACTCTCAAGTCTGCCTCCCGAAACCATCAGCATGACCGGACTCAATTTATTTCACAAGCTCTGCAACCTGGCCCGCCTCGCCGCAGTGCAACTAGACCGACCAGTCCTGGACGCCGATTCCATCGGCATGGATTTCCTCTGGAAGATTGCTATTAGAGCACCGACGCCAGCATGACAGCGATTCAGTACCTCAACAATTATTACATGTTCAGGGAGTCGCAACTCACCCAGGGAGTCGAATATTTTTTGCCCAGGACACGATCTACGTTGCGGCTTTTACCCTAGGTCGTTACTCAGAAATGCATCCATGACTAGAATCTTAGTCAACAATTTATCGAACAGGTGAGGAATAATCTTTTATAACTTCTGGTTTTTCTTCGTGAAAACCATTGAAAGATAACAAATTAACTGAGTTTAATTTTATAAACTTGATTTTCAGGTTTGACGATAAAAAATGCCACCGTAAGTTCGGTGCCCCACACGAATGATAGTGCGTACGCAGATCCTTTTAATGAAGGCAGTAGATGCGTGCCAGGTTCAAACGCACGATCTGTCGATTCAAACACAGACTCTTTCCGGAAATTTTGTTTTGGGATAGCTACTCTTGGACGGTCCTAATGGAACGATAACTCAAGGCCAGGAATTAACGATTGAGTTTGTCGAAAAGTTGCTCCAGAAAGTAGGGTCCAAGGATGGATTTGTTTTTGTTTGGAGCAGCGAGATCCGTGGTCTGAGAGGCTAAAAAAAAAGATTCAGACTGTCCTTCACCGTAAGAATCTTTGGAAGGAAGGAGGTCCGGAATGGTCGACTTTGTTTGTACAGAGATTTATATTTATGTCAGGTTGGTTGTAGTTGTTTGAGCCATTCAAATAATAGTGATTTAAAATAAAAAAAGGAGCATATCTGTTTTTTTTGTTCAATTTTGTTCAAGTTTCAAAACACTTTTGAAAACGTCAATAATATAACTTTTGATTCAGTTCTAATCGTCGAATGTTGTTGCAGAAAACGAGAAATGATGGCTAAACTGCTGAAGACCGAACCTGACGAAATTTGAAAAAAAGAAAACCACCCCTATTGAAAATAATTATATGAGAAATCACATGAGAAATCAAATGAGAACTTGCATGAGAACTCGCATGAAATCTCGAATGAGATATCATATGAGATACTATACGAGATCTACTATGCGAAATTGGGACCGGATCTCATGTGAGTTCTCATGGAGTTCTCATGTGAGTTCTCATCCGAGTTCTCATGTGATTTATTACGTGAGAAATTATTTGCCCGATTTGATCCATCGCAAAACTTATGTTTCATTGTACTTTTTTTTGCTGAGTAAACAATTCATTTTTTAAATTCATTTTTCGAATTCAAATCATCAACTGTCGATAGAATATAGTAAATTGATTAAATAAAAAAATAATGAGACATTATTATCATGTGAAATGATTTATTTTGCAAAACAATACATCGTAGATTCGGTCACGAAAAAAAATCAAAACGCAGACAATTCTTTGACATTGTCAATTGATAATTGAATTGTATAGTGTATAGTATAATATAATGTATAGTATTGTATAGTATTGTATAGTATTGTATAGTATGGTATAGTACAGTGCTATGATAGATATGTTAAACTGCGTTTCGACTTTTGAACCTAGCGATGACATCTCTACGTTTACGGCCGATAATCCCATTGATTTGGCGCATCAACTTCTCCCTCTGCAAAGCATTCAAACCTTTCCTTTTCTTCAAACGAATTTTGAATTCACCTGAAAACAAAATACACAAATAAAATTAGATTAAATTTGGCTTTTAATTTTGTAATATAAAAATTTTTTGTTAAAAATACTTACGTTTGATTATGGCCAACTTTTCTTTACAAATAGGTCCAACTTGACCGTCGAGTCCAGGAATCTCTGTATACTTTAAACCTTTAACGTCGAACGCACTCAGCATCAATTCGCGTTCACCAAATACTGCCATTGCAAGATCGATAATAAATATCGAGTCTTTTTCTTGACACAATAAAACTTCCCATGCTTCCGCGTCCATATACACGTCTGCGCCCAAGTAGATCTGCAACAACAAATTGATGTTGTTATGATATTACAAGTAAACAAAAGTCTAATAAAAAATCAACAACAAAAAATGTATCAAATTGTCATCGGGAATATGTACGCCTTCAAAGTTTCATTCGTTTGCATTGAATTACAGGCGGTCATATTGACTTTACAAGATTTGATGCTCCGAAGTGAAGCTAAAGAAAAGCGTTTAATAATAAAAAAAAAAAAAAAAAAAATTGAAAGAATTATTTTTTAAAATGAAAACAAAGTTTTTCAATGCAAAAAACATGTTTACCATGTCTCCAATTCGTCCATACAACTCAGGATGAGGACCGATGGGGCCTAGACCGTTTGGGCCTTCTCCTCCTGCCCTCTCAGCCTCTCGACCTGCCCTCTCAGCCTCTCGACCTGCCCTCTCAGCCTCTCGACCTGCCCTCTCCTGCCCTCTCGGCCTCTCGACTTCCCGTTGATCACCTTGTTGGGCATTGAGCTCGACAATCTCAATTTGATCAGGTCCCGGAGGAACCTGATTGTCTATCTCTGGTTCCAATGCATTTTCAAAATTGTCAAAGTTCATTTCCTCGAAGGGGTCGGCTTGAGGAGAGGAGCCAGCAGAAAGATTATCAGAAGTTCGTGAGCTATCAAGTTGATGGTTGTTCGGCGAAGGAGTGGCAGTTCCAAACGGTGTACCGTTGCTTCCAGTTCCCAAGCTCGATGGTGATTGGGGTGCTAGGGCTGCAGTAGATGGACCAGCAGAAGGGTTGCCAGATGGTGTCCCTAGGCTAACGGGTTGATGGTTGGTCAGCAGGGGAGTCGCAGGCAAAACTGATGGGCCAGCAGAAGAGTTGACAAAAGGTGGTTGTGGGCTGGCGTTTTGATAGTTGGTCGGCGAAGGAGTGGCAGTTGACATCGGTGTACCGTTTGTTCCGGTTCCCAAGCTCGATGCCGCTCCGGGTGCAAGGGCTGCAGTAGATGAGACAGTAGAAGGAATGCCAAGAGGTGTTCGTGGGCTGGTGTATTGATGAATGGGCAGCGGAGGCGTTTCCAAGCTCGGTGGTGATTGGAATTGTTGGGCTGGAGTAGAAAGACCAGCAGAAATGTTGTCAACAGGTGTTTGTGAGTTGACTTGTTGATGGTTGGTCTGCAGGGGATTGGCCGGCAAAACCAATGGGCCAGCAGAAGGGTGGCCAAAAGGTATTTGTGGGCTGGTGTATTGATAGTTGATCAGCGGAGGGGTGGCAGGCAAAATCATCGCATTCGTATTTTCACTTCCTAAGCTCGATGGTGATTTGAGTCCAGGGCTGAAGTAGATGAGACAGCAGAAGCGTTGCCAAGAGGTGTTCGTGGGCTGGCGTATTGATGGATGGACAGCGGAGGAGTGACAGGCGTTCCCAAGCTCGGTGGTGATTGGAATTGTTGGGCTGGAGTAGATTGACCAGCAGAAATGTTGCCAACAGGTGTTTGTGAGTTGACGTGTTGATTGTTGGCCCGCAGAGGAGAGGCAGGCGGATCCAATGCATACGTATTTCTGGTTTCCGAGCTCGGTGCTGATTGGAATCCTAAAGTTTCAGTTGAATGGACCTGACTCAGTTGGCCACTTTCCAAGGAAAACACATTAAGGCGACTTTTTTCCATGAAATCAGTCTTGAGCATCATCTTCTTTGGAGACGTGGGCTTCTGAAAAACAAATGGTGAGAAATACATTAGCAATGAATTTTTTGCGATAAATAATCATTTAAAATCATGTTCAACTCACCGACGATTTCATTTTCTGTTCAAATCCTTTTTTTGGCGTCGTTGCAACTTTTCTTTTTCTCGTGTTGGGACTTTCATTTTCTTTTTCCTCTTCCTCTGATGAATATTCCCACGTCTCGGTATCGTCATCCTCCGGAACTTCTGACTCGTCCATTTCTTCTGATTCTCCATTATTGACTCGAAGCTGAAGATCAGAGACGTTTCGCAGAGTTTTTTCCGAAGGAGTATGAAAACGTTCCCCTGATTCGATCCTTTCATTCATTTTCTCTGCTGTTTCTGTAAAAAAAATGTCAAGTAAGAATAATTTTATCAAAAATATTAAATGTTCAAAAAATTGCAGTATTTGAATTTTAGTCACTTTATATGATTACTCTTATAAAATCATTTTCTCTTATGAAAAACAGTTTTATCATCAAGCAAACATTTCTTCTTCTCACAAACGTACATCATTGTTTTTAAATATTATGATATCCTCAAAAATAACTTTTTTTCAGATTTTCCGGTGTCTACTAAAAATATGAATGCAAGCTTAAAATCAAATCCGCCATAAATACATTTTACAAACTATTTAAACTTATAAATTTCAAACACGCAAGATCAGTAGACAAGTTTACTGAACAGCTGTTTTATGTTTCAAGAAAAAGTTGCGACTTAGCAATCACACAGAAATGGTCTTGGTCTTTTAGCGCAGGCTCAAGACCAAAAATTATTGTTCTGTATAGGTCTGAGATTTTTTGTCCGAGGGGAGCTAGATTGAGCTTGAACGGCGTTTTCAATAAACGTTTTGCTACACTGTTGTAAAAATGACTCTTATAAAAATAGAAAAAAAAGTCAAAACGTGAAACACCTATTTGCAATTTAAAAGTATCTAAACATTATTGGTGTTTATTAAATTCGTTTTTAAATTTTACATTCCAATCAAATTTTAAAATATTTTGTTTTTAAAATAAATTTTAAAAATCCAATATTGATTTGTAGTAATTATTACAATAATATTTTTGAAGTCTATTTCTGCAGATACGAAAATGAAAAAAAAAAAACGTGGTATTGTAAACAAACATCCTAATACACGAGGCTACTGTTAATGTGGTGATATATTTTTGATTGAAACAGTTATCTAAATCGACTTTCTCATCAAAATAAAAGAAAAAGTAAACACAACAAAGAACAAAAAAAGTTACGCGTCAGAAAGTCTTACGAACAACGAACAAAAACGCTTGAGTTTGGCTGTAAATTGAAAACGTAATGAGTAAAAAATTAAAAAGTAACCTGCAAGTCCCAAAATGATCCCTTCCATATTTGGTTCACCATCCGCGGAAGCTTGCATGAGGTACTTCTGTTTTGGATCAAAGTCGCGGTCGTCGCGAGCTCTAAGATTGCTTATCCATTTCAAAGAAATAACATCCAATTTTTTAGTCTTCAAGTAGCGAACATAAGCGAACCGCGGTGGAACGTTTCTCGGAGTGGCAGGCATGACCCAAACAACAAAAAACACGATTGTGGAACACAGTTGCACACAAAACAATCAAACACGATCGCACGATGTTGCCGGTATGCTGGTTGAATCCGAACTGCCGGTCTCTGTGGCGCTCTGTGCTTCGTTCCGGCCTTCTCAAGCGCACTCGACGATAGCGCATTCAGCTCCGGCGCTGCTATTGGCGCTGAGTATAGAGTGGGGCTCCACGGCCTAGGATAGGCTTGAATATTTATTTATAAAAAAAATTCCCAACATTTTTCTCATCTTTGTTTCTTTATAGTAAAACCAAGTAACTCGGTTCTCAACATTGTAGAGATATAATTATTAAAATTTTTAGTTTTAACATTTCTGAAACTTAAAATTAAGACACCTCATTTTATCTTATAAAAAAATAATTCGTTATCAGTATAGCTACAAGTTTTTCCTGCTGCAATTCAATATATGAGACGCGATTTTATTCGTTGCTTTGAAGTTGAAAATAAGGGATTACATTTCAATAGCCTTATATGACGAAACGAGAAATGTTCCAACAAATTATTGGAACAATTATAATCAACAAATTTAACAATTGAAAAAAATTGAAGCATCAAAACAATTTAATATTTTTATAAAAAGATGCGCAAAATGTTATGAATTTTGGAAAGAGCTATATAATTTCAAGGTCACTTGAGGAGATAGAAATGAGAGATTAGATCGTTAAGGTCTTGAGACAAAGAAACTGTTTGTCTACTCTATCTGGGAAAACCTGAGTTTCAAACAAAGAAATCGTTTGTTTACTCTAAGTGGGGAGACCCGAGAAAAAAGTTTTCTCTTTTCTGTAAACAGGTTCATTCAATATAGAGCTGCGAAAAAACTGGAATGTCGCATGAGAAATGTAATGAGAATATAATTTTATGACACTGCATCGACCTTTTTTTCTGTAATCTGAAGAGTTTTATTAAGATCTTGTCAACAACTTGACAATCGGCTAAGCCAAAGGCCGACGGTGTCTTTGTTTGGTAATTTTTCAGCAAGAAAAATCTGTAATGGAATTCTTTCCTTTGTTATCCCAAACCGATTTGTAACCATTCTTTAAAGTGTCCTCCGCTTTTGTTTTATGTTATGAAGAATTTGATTATATACATTTTTTTGAAGCTCTTAACTTTTTATAACTGAATTGTAATTGAGTGACATTAGTTAAGCTGCATGTCTTGATCAACGTTACAACGAAAATAATTTATTTAACATTGGCAGCTTATGATAAGACTTTATTCAAATTTGACGAACTGATTCGTGACCATCGCGAAAGACGAAATCAACCAGGATGTAATTTCTGTCATTATTTTCTCTTACAAGTAAAGAACATATGAATTTGAAAAATTAAAATTTCATTTTTCTTCTTTGTCCAAAGTAACTTTTCCTGTACAAAAGAGGCTTTTGAACTGGAAATGTTAGGGCTTTATAACAAAGCTGTGGTACAATATGATGAGCTGAATGCGTCATTTTCACAATGTGTACTAAATTCTACAATAAGAGGTACTTAAAAAACACAATTTAAATACAAAAACTATGAAATATAAATAATTAAAACCAACTATATAATTTTTAAAATAAAAAAACGCAGCAAAAAAATTGCTGCGTTTGAACAGCAATTGAACTTTAACTTTAGCACAAGAAAATTCTTTATGAAAATGTTATTTTCAGATTCTCCACCTTGCTCAATGTCCTTACAAAGTCCTCCAAACAGTTAGGCTTCAGTTCGACTGACAAACCTAATAGAAAATATTGCTCGACAACTTTACTCTGAATGCAAAGCTTCCCTGTTGGATTTCCGAAGTTACATGTTTAATAGACAGTGTGCTATGTTGTTGCCCCTAAACAAACCTCGGGAGGAAAAATTGAGCCCTAAAAAACCCCACAATACTTTCAGCGAGTTGAACATCCTAGAGCAGCAAAAACCCGAAGGTTCCGTCGAATGTTGGGCATTTCTTTGTTGTTTAGAAGTTTTACACGCTTTCGTCCTCAAAAATTAAAGATAACGAAGAACAAGATCTGTGTTCTTTACACACTGCTTTGTCAAGCTTATGGGCACTAGCAAGTGATAAGGTAATCTAAAAAAAATAAATTTTAAAAATTAAGAATAATTAATTAAGATTTTGTTTGAATGATTACTAAACTTGTTGTAATTTGCAGTTAGGAGATTTACAAAAACTTTGTGGCCTCATGCCCGGTAGCGATCCAAGCAGTGAACAGTTGCCTACAGTAGTGTACTTGATATCAGGAATGGGAGACTCGGATTTGCAAGAAGCAGACAAACAAACGCCAACCGACAAACTAAAAGAGGCTCTCTCGTCGAAAGACGCGTTTCAGAAACAGTACCTGGAGCATGCGGAGCTCGCCGTGGCACCTACAAGCAGTAGTTAATTGCTGACTTATTCAAAGTTGTTGCCGTTGAGAATTAAGGCACTGACTACTGAGTTTAATGATGTGTTTATGTTAGAGGAGATGGAGTTCAAGTTGACTGATAAGGTGGTGCAAGACGGTTCGGTCAGCATCAGGGTTACTGTTCGAAATTTGTTTCCTAGGCCACTTAAGTGTACGACAACTGCTGTGCCGGACGAACAGGTGCCGAAGGTCGCTGAGGTCGAACGGAAGCGATCGAAAGTTTTCAAACAGCAGATTGAATTTTAAGAACAAAAAAATTTTTTAACAAATAAATTCATCAACTTTTTTAAAGAAAAAAATCTTAAAGAACTAGTTTTTTGACATTTTATCTTTTTCAGATTACCAACATACTAAAAATTAAATGAAAAAGAAACATCCAAGTTTACAAATAGTCTCCATGTACTCGAGACCAGGCTACCAAGAAAATAAAAGTCTTTGTTCGGCATCAGTGACGTTCGACAAACCTGTGAAATAACTTGTCCGCTGGTCAGACAATGCAAAAAAAATCATCCGTGAACACAAAAAGCGACTTCAGCAACGCTTTGTCCTGCGAAGAGTTCGTTCTCCGGTATCAACAGCAGACAAGTGAACCAGCCGAGGATTTACAAAGTAGGCCAAGTGTCCCGCATCGAAAAGGCCGAACTGGATCTTCTGTCCTTGGTTTTGAATCCTGGACTTTGTTATGAAGTCGCATAAACTCCTTCGACAATTAACATGAACTATGTGGAAGATCTGCTTGCTGGGCTGGTGTAGAATATCGAACTTGTGATTTCAAGTAAAAGTGTGAGAATCGTAGAGGGAGATTTGTTGAAACTCAGAACGCCTCGCGGGCTAACGATATTTGACTGGCAATTTTCATATTGGAATAACAGCCGTTTCCTCTTTCTCCGCAATTCTAAAATTAATTTTTTTTAATCAGATAAAGCTGAATTTTATTTTGATATTTTTTTTTCGATTGTGGAATTGTAAATAAAAATAGCTTTACATGAAAATTAGCAAAAATTAGTTGTAAAATGATCTGGAATAATGATGAAAACCAGTTGAAATGGACGTATGAATAATAACACCGAAGGATGACAATATCAGCTGTAATAAATGAATAATTTGATCATGTTTCAAACTTTATTCTTGTTTTTTAGTTTTTAGTTTTTGTGTAAGCAAAAAGCATGGGGCAAAACTTCCCTCCTGACAATCATATTCCTGTACTGCGTCCAGTTTTCAAACTTCATTTACATTCACATGAAGGATTTAAATTCTCATTCGATCCATCTAAAATTTTAATATAAATTAAAATCAATCAGAAATTTCAATTCAAGCATAAAAAGAAACAAAACAAATGATTAGTCTAGTGTTTTTTTACCTCGTACTTTTGCATCTTCCTACGTTATGAAGTCAAATTTTGATTCGTTAGTTTTAAGAAGTTTTAACCCTGCGATAGAAAAGTTGATATCAATATGCTGACAAAAGTTTCCATTCTTGGTCGTGGTACTTTTTCCAAGCTTTTTCCTTGCACTCGACAGAGCAGAAGATAACGTTTACGCAATGGTCGCAGGGGATGCAATTTGTCAACGATTGAAGACACTTCCAGCAACAGTTGTAACGACTGTTCTTCGAACCAACGAGCAGAAATGGACGTTCCCTCAAGAGAATCTCGCCTGGTCGAATGTTTCTCGTCGCAACAAAGTGTCTACCAATAGACTTGCGGTATTTGAACTCCATGGCACTCGAAGCTCCTTGAATCTCACTGTTGAACGATTTAATAGAAAAATCTTGATAAATTTCATCAACTTCCTCCTGGGTAAACCTTTTTTCCACTTCGACTTGTTTGTTGTAACAATCTTTTAGCTTCTTTTTCAACTCGGCTTTCTGCACTTCTTCCCCCTGGTTGGTTTCGATCCAAACAAGAGCATCCTCGTAAGCTTTTGTCGCTTCCAATTGCTTGACGACAATTTTGAGACACTCGATTTTTCGGAGGCAAATCTTGAACTTTGATCCCTCAGGGTATCCTGAATTCAGACAGCAGTCAATTGCTTCCAGACATTCATAATACTTCTTCAATTTAAAGAGAACTGCTGAAAGATTTGAATAGGCCAGAGGCAATTTCTGAGAGTTGGCTGGAGCGTGAGCTATGCTTTGAGCATAATATGCGTAGGCGGCTTTGTAATGTTTGGCGCTTTGACTGGAAGCGTACAGTTCATTTCCATCCTGACGAAATTTCTGAGCTTGAATTGAAGATTTTTTCACCTCCGGCTCTGTATCGAACTCAGATTGCAACAAATCACTTATACATTTTTCCCATTCTTCTGAAATCTTCATTTCTATTTTGAGATTCTTTTATAAAAATTATCTTCGTACAACTCTGAAAAAAGAGGCAATCAAAATCTACATTACTTTTTTGTTATTTTTATTGTTGTCTGATAATGGATAATTTTTTGCAAATAACGTAACAGATTTTGAAGGTTAAGTGTGGTAATTTGAATCTTTGAGAAATGAGGATTCTTATCTAATATTTTGTTGATGCTACTTACAGTTTTGGAGAATTCAATTGTTATTTATGTAGTTTTTAATGTTGCAGATAAATTCTGTTTTGATTTTATTGGCTGCTTATGAATCCCTTTCGTTTTATTTATCCCATTTGTCCCTTTAAGACTTGTAAGTTACAAGGTTGGTAGATTTGGTCACAATTTAAACAAACCTCTACTCATTATCTGCTGATGTCAAAAACTTATTGTCGAAGAAAGTGATTGTTTCTATCTAGCAACAACATCTAGTATTACATATATCTATCAACAATATCTAGTATTATCTAACAACAATTGAAATTGGCATATAAAATGTTAGGAGCTTTTTTCAGGGAATTCGAAAGTTTTTTTTAATGTTTCTTTAAAAAAATTAGGAACCGGAAATGTTTTGATAGGAATAAAGACAAAACCTCATAATTCATTTTCTTTGCAGCCTATGACAATTTTGAGAGTTCGGAAACCTGATTAATGCATATGATTTTCTCTGTAAGACGTTAATGATCAAGGAATTGATTAATTTGATTGTTCGATTGTCGGAAAACCGAAAATACGTTTTTGCAATTTTTTTTCTAACGATTCATTTGAGCGCCATTTCGACACACAAGCAAACAAACATATTTACATTTTTATATATGAGTAGGATCAAATAGGATGAGATAGGATAGGATAGGATAGGATATGGGTTATCAACCAAGTAAGTTTCACCGTTGAAGTTAATAGACGAGTCTGTCGTCGTAAAGACAGATTTTGATTTTTGCAAGGCCGCTATGAATTTGTCTAAAAAAATTGATGTTTTACCAAAACATTTCTAGCATTCTTTTAAGACGTACTCTTTTAAAATAATCTCGATGTTTGATTTGATCAACTATAATGTTTTTTGGCTAAAGGGCAGAGTCGAACGATCTCTGCACCAGCTTTTAACGATTAATTCTTCCACCTCGCTTCGTGAAATCTTCTCTAATCACTTGTCCATTAGGTTCGATGACAATACATGTCACCCTTTCGCGATGCTAGTAATGTTATTTCCGTATGTGTTATTATCTACCTACATCATAAATAAGATAATTGCTATTGGGAAATAGTCCAAATAATTCGAAACTTAAATTAATTTTATTCAAAAGTGAATTTTATTCGGCACTGGACTCAAATAGCTAACATTCAATACATCAACAAGGTTACATGGTGCCACGATTTCGTTTGTATCAACAACAATTGTATGATCGTCCACTCCAACAATTTCTCTGATTGCTACGGCATCATTGAAAACTTTAGTTGTTTCTACAATTTTTGCGATTAATTTTTCAGTTTTGTTACAACGATCAACAACAAACTTACAGCATTGCACAAACGTTCCATTTGACAGTAAAGCGTACGAGTTATCTGATCGCAAATTTTTTCTGTAATCGCTCTGATAAGAAACGTTATCTTTGATAATTTTGTCGTACACAACTGTGTGCTTCAGTGACATTCCGAGATCACGCACTAGATCGGAACGCGGGACGTAATGAGCGCCAATATATCTTGTTGAGTTTACCTTAAATGTTTTAACTGTTTTTCGTTTTCCAAACTTCTCCAAACAGTTCAAGGTTTTTTTGGAAGTTGCATGATCTCGGAGAATCACTTTACAAGTGTTTTTGAAGCGCAATTGTCTAACAATCTGATGGCCGATACCATTTGCAGCGTGCACTGCCTTCAAAAGCTGACCATTGCCATTTTCAAATGGAAACCCACAGTGTGCCCAAAGTGGCCCCCACGCTAAGACACATTCTGCAAAATGCAACAGTTGATGTACATTGTAAGTCATCGCTTTTTCACCGTACAATTTTTGAGTTTCATATACAAATTCGTGTAAAAGAATGTTTCCTTCGATTAGTTCGTCTTTTGTGATGGTGCTTTTCAATAAAATGAACAAGGCCGCGATCAATTTTTGCCAATGATCAAAGTACTTTTTTTTCAGAAATGCTGACATTATTGGAATAGAAAAATGAAGCAAAAAATTTTCCCACTCTCTGGCTTTCCAATAGTTTCTGTACGTTATAGGACGCGACAGACGACCGATTTGTGTGTGTGGTCGAAGTTTTTTCAAAATGTTGTCAACTTTTTTTATATTTGCTTTCGAAATTGAGTAATCTTGTTTTCGGTCTTTGAACCAATAATTTCCGAATTGTTTCGAGATACCAAGCAAGACGTTGTGCATATAGTCGGGTGTAAAACCCTTGATAATTTTAAATTTTTTTAAATCATTCATCGGGCTGTAACATTTGAAACCGTTTACGATCACGCCTTCGGCGCATGCCTGATCTATGTCGCGCGCAGATTGTTCCTCTGTGCGAAGGTCGGGTATAGACTCACGAATCGGATACTTCATCGCTTTACTGGGTTCCCAGTATTCGCCCGGATGAAGGCACCAGTTACATCCCGAGTACCCGTTGAAAGCGATTAAACCTTGCATTGGAGGTCGAGCTTGGGAATCTACACAACAACAAATAACATATGGCCTGATTTTTATAGTTTCATCAAGAATTTTGCATTCAACGCCTTCCTCGCTCAGTTCATTCAATCTATCAACGATCGGTCTCAAGAAAATGTTCATATCCGGTTTGTTTCGTCCGAACCATAAACCGCAAGTCAGATTGTTTTTTTGTCTCTCTTGTATAGGCATTTCGTTATAGATTAGTTGACAGGGCCAAAGCGAAAATGATGAACTTTTGTACAATGGTGAACCGTCTGAGTTTGCCATCAAAGTTGCATAACTTTGACGATCCTCTTCCTTCAACGACTTAACGAAATCCCTATACTCCTTGCCATCAAAAATATCTGAAAAAGTACCATCCTGTCTTTGCCGTACCCTAACTACGAAGTTGTAGAATTCTGCATTTTTTTCGATTAAATCTTTCAACTCTTGGGAAATGTCCCACGTGATAAAACATTCTGAGTTCAGAACACTTCTGTTCGTATAAGAAGTTTGACATGTACCGCAGACGATTGCTTCTTTGTTATTTGAGTTTTTGCTTGAAAAATTAACAATTGCCGTACACTCATGACATTGAAAATGAAAAGTGACGTCATCAAATGGAATCGTTAATAGTTTATCAATTAAAAAACGCGTATCAGGCAAAATCGGTTCAACGAAGATTGCATTTATAAAATGTAACAGACTTTTTACTGTTGAGAGTGGCGAATTATTCAACAGGCTGAACTTGAAAGCCATCAGTATGATTTCACCTCGAGTAACTGCGACTGGTACGTCGCTTTTTTCAGACAATATTTTTTGATTTAAATAATGTTTGAAGACGGACGAAAGATCCTCGGTGTTTTCCTCTAACGATGAATTTTCAGACTCGTCAGATGAAGATGGAAGAATGTTTCGTGGATGAATGTCTTTGTCTGTATCTGATTCCTAAGAAAAACAAATTAATGAATTATGCATTTATACAACGAATTTCGTTTTTATTATTGTTGAGCAATTTATTTGAATTCTTACGTTATCAGTAGGTCGTTCTGAATGTCCAGTCAGTGCTTCAAGATCGCCAGGGTTCAATATATAGGGTCCCTGGTTTGTAGTTGCTAGATTTCCTTCAAGACCTTCTTGCACCGTAGCACATTCGAACGTTGCGTGAGCTGGCGTGACTTGTTGCGCTATGCCTCCGACACTGAATTGAGTTACAAAAGGATCTGCTTGCGTTTGTTCACTTACAGTCGTGACTTCATGGTCCCTTGGCTCGACTAGATTGGGTTGAACGGTATCCAATTTAACCGTTGGTCCTGCTATACGTTCACTACTTACATTGTGATTACGTTCAATGAGTTGTGCCTGCAGAATATAATATGAATGTTATCTTCAGTTTTCCTTATTGTAGTAGCACATTATCCCTAGTAGCACATCCTAGTAGCTGGCTACCATAGTATAGAACTTGAAGTACTTACTTCACGCTCTTTTTCTCTATTCAGTCGTTTGATTCGATTATATTTTAATTTGGTACTTTTTGGAACCTTAGCGTGCGGTACATCACGATTGAAGTAATTCTTGTATCGCTTTCTTACAGTTGTTTGGTCATCCAAAGAATCATCGGATTCCATATTCAGTTCTACTTTTCAAGTCCTAGTGCAGTTTCTTCAGCTAATTTTTGGTTGTGAGAAAGACGGTATCGATCATTGATGTTTATTATTTATCCTGAAAAAAAAATATTTCATTTACAAGTCTATAATGTTGATATGCCGCCTTTCAGGCGTCAACCGTTTAAGGTTGTTAAAATAACATTCAATATAAATCTAGTCTTCGAAATAATTTTGCTAAACCCTCCCCCCTTCTGAACTGATTATCCGATTAATTTTTTCCAAACACGTTTCAAATAAACAAAGTAAAATTGCGCTGTGGGTGCACATTGCCCCAAAAGCCTTAAGATGGTTGAAAGCAAGGTTCTGTGCCGAATCATATAAATTCAGCAAGACCTCTACACTATTCCAAATTATAGAAAATCATGATATGTAATAAAAAATGTGCAGACAAAAATGTAACTAAATTCTGACTAATTCCGCCACGTAATGAAATTTATAAAAGTTAAAACTTTTGAACATTTGTTCTCGTAGAATAAAATCAAAATTGATAATAAAACTTTCGCATATTAGATCTCATCCGAGTTCTCGTGTGATTTATCACATGAGAACTCACGTGTGTATCTTCAATAGGGTATTCAATTTCACAATTATTCTAAAACTATACTCTAGTTTGCTGAATTTCAGGTCAAAGAGTTCTGATTTTTTTTGCGAAACGGCTAAAGCATCGATCGTTTATTTTGACTCTCATTAATAATCTTCTAATTTCCATTTAAAATTTTAGTCTGAAATTTCAAGTCTTTAGTGTTAGGGTACCTCCTTTTATGTTCACATGCAAGTTTTCATGTGATTTCTCAGATGAGAACTCATACCCTATTTTCAATATGGTATTCATTTTCACAATCATTGTACATCTATACTTTACTTTGTTGAATTGAAGTTTGAAAATAAATAAAAATTACCGAAAAAAGATAAAAGTCAGATTAAATTCATTTTAAGGACCAGCTTTACTATTCGAAAGGCTCAGCGCGTTACAAAATAAAATACTCTGTAAAATTCGACCAAAGACATTTTTTAGCCACTTTTTTTATTATGGCCATAAAAAAAGGCGACGAAAAACTTTATACTTCATCAAAAAACTCCTTGTTATTTCAGACAGATTTAGAAACATTCGGAAAATCCATATTTAAAAAAAAGTAATAAACAAAGTAACATTGCGCTGTGGGTCCACATTGCCCTAACGGCCTTAAAAAGGTCGAAAGCGAGGTGTCCGTGCCGAATCATGTAGATTTAGCAAGACATCTACACTTTTACAATTTATAGCTCAAACTTTTTCCCATTTTTCTCGAAGAAAAAAATCAAAATTGATAGCAAAAATTTCACATGTGAGATCTCATATAATATCTCTTATGATACCTCTTTTGAGATTTGTTGTTCTCATGCGAGTTCTCGTGTGACTTCTCACATGAGAACTCATGTGAGTATCTGCAATAGGGTATTCACTTTCACAATTATTCTGAAACTTTACTCTTGTTTGCTGAATTTTAAGTCAAATAGTTCTCATTTTTTTGATCTTTCATTTATAATATTTTTATTTCCATTTAAAACTTCAGTCTACAATTTTAAGTCTTTATTGTTGGGGTACCGCCTTTTAATATAATCAAAATTGATAGTAAAAATGACACATACTAGATCTTGCATTAAATTTCATATGACATCTCATTTGAGATTTCATGCTCTCATGCTAGTTCTCGTGTGATTTCTTACATGAGAACTCTTGTGAGTCCAAAAAGGTATTTACTTTCACGATCATTCTTCAACGATACCTTAGTTTGTTAAATGTTAGGTCAAATAGTTCTGATTTTTTAGCAAAGCGGCTGAAGCACTGACCGTTTATTTTGACTCTCATTAATAATCTTTTTAATTTCCATTCAAAATTTCAAGTCTTTAATGTTGGGGTACCGCCTTTTATGTTCACATGCAAGTTTTCATGTGATTTCTCACATGAGAACTCGTACCCTATTTTCAATATGGTATTCATTTTCACAATCATTGTAGATCTATACTTTAGTTAGTTGAATTTAAGGGCGAATGGTTGCAGTACCTGAACGGCTACGAAGTTTGAAAATAAATAAAAATTACCGAAAAAAGATAAAAGTCAGATTAAATTCATTGTAAGGACCAGCTTTACTATTCGAAAGGCTCAGCGCGTTACAAAATAAAATACTCTGTATATAAAATTCGACCAAAGACCTTTTTTTAGTCACTTTTTTTATTACAGCCATAAAAAAAGGCGACGAAAAACTTTATACTTCAAAAAAAAACTCTTTGTTATTTCAGACAGATTTAGAAACATCCGGAAAATTTATATCTTGAAAAAAAAAATTAATAAACAAAGTAACATTGCGCTGTGGGTCCACATTGCTCCAACGGACGTAAAAAGGTCGAAAGCAAGGTGTCCGTGCCGAATCATGTAGATTCAGCAAGACAATCTACGAATCTACATTATTACAATTTACAGCAAATCATAGTATTAGTATGTATTAAAAAAAGCGCAGACAAAAATTTAACTAAAACTCAGACTAAATTTGCCACGTCCTGAAATTTATAAGAGTTCAAACTTTTCCCCACTTTTCTAGAAGAAAAAAATCAAAATTGATAGCAAAAATTTCACATGTGAGATCTCATATAATATCTCTTATGATACCTCATTTGAGATTTCTTGTTCTCATGCGAGTTCTCGTGTGATTTCTCACATGAGAACTCATGTGAGTATCTTCAATGGGGTATTCACTTTCACAATTATTCTGGAACTTTACTCTTGTTTGCTGAATTTTAAGTCAAATAGTTCTGATTTTTTTTAATTTCAAGAAATATTTTGTTTTAATTATCAACTTAAAAAATTGTGTACATTTTCACATTGCTTAGGGTAGCAGCTGAATTATCGATCGTTTATTTGAAGATTTGAACTTTCATTTATAATATTTTTATTTCCATTTAAAACTTCAGTCTAAAATTTCAAGTCTTTATTGTTTAGGTACCGCCTTTTAATATAATCAAAATTGATAGTAAAAATGACACATACTAGATCTCGCATTATATTTCATATGACATCTTATTTGAGATTTCATGTTCTCATGCTAGTTCTCGTGTGATTTCTCACATGAGAACTCTTGTGTGTATTCCCAATAGGGTATTCACTTTCACGATCATTCATCAACGATACCTTAGTTTGTTAAATTTTGGGTCAAATAGTTCTGATTTTTTTGCGAAACGGCTGAAGCATCAATCGTTTATTTTGACTCTCATTAATAATCTTCTAATTTCCATTTAAAATTTTAGTCTGAAATTTCAAGTCTTTATTTTTGGGATACCGCCTTTTATGTTCACATGCAAGTTTTCATGTGATTTCTCACATGAGAACTCATACCCTTTTTTCAATATGGTATTCATTTTCACAATCATTGTAGATCTATGTTTTAGTTAGTTGAATTTAAGGGCGAATGGTTGCAGTACCTGAACGGCTACGAAGTTTGAAAATAAATAAAAATTACCGAAAAAAGATAAAAGTCAGATTAAATTCATTTTAAGGACCAGCTTTACTATTCGAAAGGCTCAGCGCGTTACAAAATAAAATACTCTGTAAAATTCGACCATAGACCTTTTTTAGCCACTTTTTTTATTACGGCCATAAAAAAAGGCGACGATAAACTTTATACTTCAAAAAAAAACTCTTTGTTATTTCAGACAGATTTAGAAACATCCGGAAAATTTATATCTTGAAAAAAAAAATTAATAAACAAAGTAACATTGCGCTGTGGGTCCACATTGCTCCAACGGCCGTAAAAAGGTCGAAAGCAAAGTGTCCGTGCCGAATCATGTAGATTTAGCAAGACATCTACACTATTACAATTTATAGCTCAAACTTTTCCCCATTTTTCTCGAAGAAAAAAATCGAAATTGATAGCAAAAATTTTACATGTGAGGTCTCATATAATATCTCTTATGATAGCTCGTTTGAGATTTCTTGTTCTCATGCGAGTTCTCGTGTGATTTCTCACATGAGAACTCATGTGAGTATCTTCAATAGGGTATTTACTTTCACAATTTTTCTGGAACTGTACTCTAATTTGCTGAATTTTAAGTCAAATAGTTCTGATTTTTTTTTAATTTCAAGAAATATTGTGTTTTGATTATCAACTTAAAAAATCGTCTACATTTTGACATTGTTTAGGGCAGCAGCTGAATAATCGATCGTTTATTTGAAGATTCGAACTTTCATTTATAATATTTTTATTTCCATTTAAAACTTCAGTCTAAAATTTTAAATCTTTATTGTTGGGGTACCGCCTCTTAATGTAATCAAAATTAATAGTAAAAATGACACATACAATCTTGCATTAAATTTCATATGACATCTCATTTGAGATTTCATGCTCTCATGCTAGTTCTCGTGTGATTTCTCACATGAGAACTCTTGTGAGTCCAAAAAGGTATTTACTTTCACAATCATTCTTCAACGATACCTTGGTTTGTTAAATTTGAGGTCAAATAGTTCTGATTTTTTAGCGAAGCGGCTGAAGCATTGATCGTTTATTTTGACTCTCATTAATAATCTTTTTCATTTCCATTCAAAATTTTAGTGTAAAATTTCAAGTCTTTATTGTTAAGGTACCGCCTTTTATGTTCACATGCAAGTTTTCATGTGATTTCTCACATGAGAAGTTGTAGCCGTTCTATTTTCATTCTCCCTAAAGATAGAAAAAAATTTCAAAACTTGTAAAGAAACCTTGTATAAACTTATATTTTGATCATGTAAATTTGTTTCAATGTTTTTTTTCAATTTACTTTCATTGAAGTATTTCTTCCTTTGCAAATGTCGAAATCAAAATATCAAGAGCGAAGTGATGAACTTTATGGTATATTTTTATTTCGTTTTTTAAAACAAAAAACTACTTATGTTTGATTTTAAATGTTTGTTTTTAAATTAGTTTGCATTTTTAGAAAAAAATTTCATTCGTGTTGATCGAAATATTTTCATGTGGCTTCAGCACTAAGTTTTTGATATTCTTCACCCAAACCTAGTGCCCTAAACTTTCTAAAGGGACATCTGGACGACGGTCGCTCATCTGTACCTACTTGTGCAGCCTCTTTCGTATCTTTGCTCGACCGAAGGTTTAATAAACACATATATAATTTCGTGATTTGATCGGAAAATTTTAGTAAATCTTATTTTTAATGTTTATTTTTTTATAGTACACATCATGCCTAAAATAGTAATTTTAATTTCCCATGTGGAATTTATTTAAATACAATTTGACCATTTGTGTTCCATAAAAAAAAGGTAGAATGTAATTCAAAATATTGTAACTAATGTTTTAAAGAAAGTTGTTATTGACGTGAAACTTGTCATTTGTTTCGTGCTTTAAATAAACGAAAGAAAGGTTGTTTACTCACGAGTTATTGTTTGTTAGAGTCTGCGACGTGTTGAAGCACGGGTCACGAGAGAAAATTATTTCTTCTGAATGTCGCTTTTGGATTCCAATGTGTCCATTTAAGTCGAAACTTCACTGTCAAACACAAAAAAAGTTTGAAAAAAAAAAATCTTTACCAACAATCCCTTAAAAACGGTTTGTTTGTTTGTCGAAAGAAGTACTCTTTTCTAAATGTTCCCCCAAGTGTCAAATGAGGGAGAAACTATGTAGTTGCAAGGTTAATTGTTGGCTTGATTTTGAAAGCCAGGTGCTCAGCCACTGTACCACTGACCTTTCATATTATATTTTCCACAACAATACTTTGAGCGCTTGAGAAGTGCGCATGCCCAACAAACCGCCACAACGCCACAACGGCAACCCCCACAGCAGTGGGCACTCACTTATCAGTTTTCTTACGAGCGAAAAAACTATTAAGTTGAATACGTTGTTTTCCGTGTGTAACATCATTTAAGTACGTTTGTAGTTGTACGCTGTACGACTGCAAAAAAATTCTGCTATCATACTAAAAAAAAAGAAAGACAGAAAAAAAATTCAACAGATGAAAAGACTGTTCAACAGTTGTTATTCTTTTCTACTCACGAAGGAGATAAAGAAGATACAAAACAACAACAAAAAACAAACCTTCATTCTAAGGTCAAGCGTTGTGTAGTTTGTTAATAATTTTTGCAACAAATTTTCGTATCGAACACTGTTGATACTATTAATTTTGAACTTTGTTTATTGTAGACGGACAAATATTGTTTTAACATTTTTTTCATGTTTCAGATGGCATAGAATTCATTCGTTCAATTACTTTGTTATGAAATAAGAGACGTCAAATTCAAGTGATTTAAAGAACGCTAATCCAAGTGAAGAACCATTCAAAATAATTTGTGAATTACACAGGTGATAAAAGAATTACTTGCACATGTTGCTTGAAATCGACTATTTTATCGCAAGTGAAAACTTCTTGAAACCAACGAAAAAAGTTTGACATTTTCATCACATATGAAGATGAAAAAGTACGAGATAAAAAATCACGTGATATGTTATGTTTAATATTTTTTGTTTCTTGTTATGCTCTCAAATTATCTTTTACGTTGATTTCAATTTTAATTTCATTCGCGATGAGTGCTCAAATTAACCAAATTCTAAATTCCTGTCTCAACAACAAAAATTTGCAGGGACATGTAATTTCGTCGCAGACGACTGATAACGATTCAGCTGCTGAAACAACCGAAGTTGAAGATACGGAAGTTGATGGTTCAGAGGTGGACTCTGTTAAGTGTTTATAACTGTTTGATAGTATTATTTAAGCGTTAGACAGAAGGATTTATTGATACATAAATTGAAAATAACAACTTAGTTAAATGTTTTATATTTATATTTACAACTTCAAAAGTCAGTTATTCCAATTTCAGTTCATGAGTTAGCACAATTTGTTCATTCGTTGTGTTAAATATCTGTAAATCCGTCACAATTAACGGCAACATGAAATCTCTCAGGAAAATATAAGATAGTAAAATTTTAGATGGATCGAATGAGAATTTAAATCCTTCATGTGAATGTAAATGAAGTTTGAAAACTGGACGCAGTACAGGAATATGATTGTCAGGAGGGAAGTTTTGCCCCATGCTTTTTGCTTACACAAAAACTAAAAACTAAAAAACAAAAATAAAGTTTGAAACATGATCAAATTATTCATTTATTACAGCTGATATTGTCATCCTTCGGTGTTATTATTCATACGTCCATTTCAACTGGTTTTCATCATTAGTCCAGATCATTTTACAACTAATTTTTGCTAATTTTCATGTAAAGCTATTTTTATTTACAATTCTACAATCAAAACGGAAATTTCAGAATAAAATTTATTCTTTCAAACCTTGCAAATTTTTTTGATATGAACAAAACTTATTTACACTGAAAAATTGTAGACATTCATCGACATTCTAAAAAAAGCGTTCTGAAAGCGAGTAAGTATCTGATTTCATTAGAATCAGCTTTATCTTCTAAAGTCATATTAAATGCTAATATCATAAACTCAATGATAGCCAAAAATTTTAATTTCAGAATTGCGGAGAAAGAGGAAACGGCTGCTATTCCAATATGAAAATTAACTCGCAAGGCGTTCTGATTTTCAACAAATCTTCCTCTGGAATTCTCACGCTCCCACTTAAAATCATTAGTTCGATACTCTGCACCAGCTCAGCAAGCAGATCTCCCACATAGTTCAAATTAATTGTCGAATTAGTTTTTGCGACTTCATAACAAAGTCGAGGGTTCAAAACCAAGGACAGAAGATCCCGTTTGGCCTCTACGATGAGGGAAAGTTGATCTACTTTGTAAATCCTTGGCTGGTTCACTAGTCTGCTGTTGAAACTAGGTCGGAGAACAAACTCTTCGCAGGACGAAGCGTTGCTGAAGTCGCTTTTTGTGTTTACGGATTGCTTTTTTTACATTGTTTGACCTACGGACAAGTTGTTTCATAGGTTCGTTTATCGAGACTGATGCCGAACAAAGACTTTAGTTATCTTGGTAGCCTGGTTTCGAGTAGATCGAGATCATTTGTAAACTTGAATCTTTATTCTTTTTCATGTCATTTTTAGTAATTTTTGGTAATCTGAAAAATATTAAATGTCAAAAAACTAGTTCTTTAAAAACTTTTTCTTTAAAAATGTTGATGATGAAAAAAAATGTTTTTAATTTAATCTGCTGTTCAAAAACTATTGTTCGCTTCCGTTCGACGTACCTCAGCGACCTTCGGCACCTGTTCGACCGGCACAGGAGCATTCGTACACTCAAGTGGCCTAGGAAACAAACTCCGAACAGTAACCCTGATGCTGACCTTACAGTCCAGCACCATCTTATCAGTCAACTTGATCTCCATCTGATCTAGCATAAACATCATTAAACTCAAGAGTCAGAGCCACTTTCAGTTTGCTGGTTGGCGTTTCTTTGCCTGCTTCTTGCAAATCCGAGTCTCTCATTCCTGATATCAGGTACATTAATGTGGGCAACTGTTCACTGCTTGGATCGCTACCGGGCATGAGGCCACGAAGTTTCCCTAAATCTCTTAACTGCAAATAACAACATGTTAAATAATCATTTGAACAAACACTTTAATCTTAATTTTTAAATTTCATTTTTTTAAATTACCTTATTACTTGCTCGTGCCCATAAGCTTGATAAAGCAGTGCGTAAAGAACACAGATTTTGTTCTTCGTTTTCTTGCTCGCTGAAAGTACTGTAGGGTTTATCAGAGCTAAAT
This sequence comes from Telenomus remus, assembly GCA_020615435.1. NCBI lineage: Eukaryota > Metazoa > Arthropoda > Insecta > Hymenoptera > Scelionidae > Telenomus > Telenomus remus. The sequence continues at coordinate 24,192 of JAGTPF010000045.1, read as the reverse complement.
TTTTCCTTCATTTAAATTTTAGGGCTACATTTTACCTTCCAAGGTTTGTTTGGGGCAGTAACGTAGCACACTATCTATCAAACATGTAACTTTGGAAATCCAACAGGAAAGCTTTGCATTCATAGAAAAGTTGATAGTAGGTTTTAATTATTTATATTTCATAGTTTTTGTATTTAAATTGTGTTTTTTAAGTACATTGTTTGTAGAATGTAGCACAAATTTTGCAAACCAAAGCATTCAGATCATCATATTGTACCAAAGCTTTTTCACAAAGCCCTAACATTTCCAGTACAAAAGCCTCTTGTTACAAAACAATTTTATGTTTCTAAAAAATTAATATTTATTTTTTTTACGAAATCACACTTTGGACAAAGGAAATTTGAAATTTTTAAATGCGAATTTTTTTAGTTGTTGGTCATCTTGGTTTGTTTTGTCTTTCGCGATGGTTACGAATCAGTTCATCAAATTTGAATATAAAGTCTTATCATAAGCTGCCAATGTTAAATAAAGTATTTTCGTTGTAACGTTGTATTATTCTAAAACCCTTATCATTTTTCGTATCTTTTCTTTAAGACTTGTTTTAATGCACGTAGACTAAATTTGTTTGCAATTTTTTTTTATTTGAGAGCGATTCGGTGGCAATTTTTCTCGACTCGATGTGTCTTTACCGATCAAGACATGCAGCTTAACTAATGTCACTCGAATTCGATTCAGTCATGAAAAGTTAAGAGCTTCAAAAAATGTATATAATCAAATTCTTCATAACATAAAACAAAAGCGGAGGACACTTTAAAGAATGGTTACAAATCGGTTTGGGATAACAAAGGAAAGAATTCCATTACAGATTTTTCTTGCTGAAAAATTACCAAACAAAGACACCGTCGGCCTTTGGCTTAGCCGATTGTCAAGTTGTTGACAAGATCTTAATAAAACTCTTCAGATTACAGAAAAAAAGGTCGATGCAGTGTCATAAAATTATATTCTCATTACATTTCTCATGCGACATTCCAGTTTTTTCGCAGCTCTATATTGAATGAACCTGTTTACAGAAAAGAGAAAACTTTTTTCTCGGGTCTCCCCACTTAGAGTAAACAAACGATTTCTTTGTTTGAAACTCAGGTTTTCCCAGATAGAGTAGACAAACAGTTTCTTTGTCTCAAGACCTTAACGATCTAATCTCTCATTTCTATCTCCTCAAGTGACCTTGAAATTATATAGCTCTTTCCAAAATTCATAACATTTTGCGCATCTTTTTATAAAAATATTAAATTGTTTTGATGCTTCAATTTTTTTCAATTGTTAAATTTGTTGATTATAATTGTTCCAATAATTTGTTGGAACATTTCTCGTTTCGTCATATAAGGCTATTGAAATGTAATCCCTTATTTTCAACTTCAAAGCAACGAATAAAATCGCGTCTCATATATTGAATTGCAGCAGGAAAAACTTGTAGCTATACTGATAACGAATTATTTTTTTATAAGATAAAATGAGGTGTCTTAATTTTAAGTTTCAGAAATGTTAAAACTAAAAATTTTAATAATTATATCTCTACAATGTTGAGAACCGAGTTACTTGGTTTTACTATAAAGAAACAAAGATGAGAAAAATGTTGGGAATTTTTTTTATAAATAAATATTCAAGCCTATCCTAGGCCGTGGAGCCCCACTCTATACTCAGCGCCAATAGCAGCGCCGGAGCTGAATGCGCTATCGTCGAGTGCGCTTGAGAAGGCCGGAACGAAGCACAGAGCGCCACAGAGACCGGCAGTTCGGATTCAACCAGCATACCGGCAACATCGTGCGATCGTGTTTGATTGTTTTGTGTGCAACTGTGTTCCACAATCGTGTTTTTTGTTGTTTGGGTCATGCCTGCCACTCCGAGAAACGTTCCACCGCGGTTCGCTTATGTTCGCTACTTGAAGACTAAAAAATTGGATGTTATTTCTTTGAAATGGATAAGCAATCTTAGAGCTCGCGACGACCGCGACTTTGATCCAAAACAGAAGTACCTCATGCAAGCTTCCGCGGATGGTGAACCAAATATGGAAGGGATCATTTTGGGACTTGCAGGTTACTTTTTAATTTTTTACTCATTACGTTTTCAATTTACAGCCAAACTCAAGCGTTTTTGTTCGTTGTTCGTAAGACTTTCTGACGCGTAACTTTTTTTGTTCTTTGTTGTGTTTACTTTTTCTTTTATTTTGATGAGAAAGTCGATTTAGATAACTGTTTCAATCAAAAATATATCACCACATTAACAGTAGCCTCGTGTATTAGGATGTTTGTTTACAATACCACGTTTTTTTTTTTTCATTTTCGTATCTGCAGAAATAGACTTCAAAAATATTATTGTAATAATTACTACAAATCAATATTGGATTTTTAAAATTTATTTTAAAAACAAAATATTTTAAAATTTGATTGGAATGTAAAATTTAAAAACGAATTTAATAAACACCAATAATGTTTAGATACTTTTAAATTGCAAATAGGTGTTTCACGTTTTGACTTTTTTTTCTATTTTTATAAGAGTCATTTTTACAACAGTGTAGCAAAACGTTTATTGAAAACGCCGTTCAAGCTCAATCTAGCTCCCCTCGGACAAAAAATCTCAGACCTATACAGAACAATAATTTTTGGTCTTGAGCCTGCGCTAAAAGACCAAGACCATTTCTGTGTGATTGCTAAGTCGCAACTTTTTCTTGAAACATAAAACAGCTGTTCAGTAAACTTGTCTACTGATCTTGCGTGTTTGAAATTTATAAGTTTAAATAGTTTGTAAAATGTATTTATGGCGGATTTGATTTTAAGCTTGCATTCATATTTTTAGTAGACACCGGAAAATCTGAAAAAAAGTTATTTTTGAGGATATCATAATATTTAAAAACAATGATGTACGTTTGTGAGAAGAAGAAATGTTTGCTTGATGATAAAACTGTTTTTCATAAGAGAAAATGATTTTATAAGAGTAATCATATAAAGTGACTAAAATTCAAATACTGCAATTTTTTGAACATTTAATATTTTTGATAAAATTATTCTTACTTGACATTTTTTTTACAGAAACAGCAGAGAAAATGAATGAAAGGATCGAATCAGGGAACGTTTTCATACTCCTTCGGAAAAAACTCTGCGAAACGTCTCTGATCTTCAGCTTCGAGTCAATAATGGAGAATCAGAAGAAATGGACGAGTCAGAAGTTCCGGAGGATGACGATACCGAGACGTGGGAATATTCATCAGAGGAAGAGGAAAAAGAAAATGAAAGTCCCAACACGAGAAAAAGAAAAGTTGCAACGACGCCAAAAAAAGGATTTGAACAGAAAATGAAATCGTCGGTGAGTTGAACATGATTTTAAATGATTATTTATCGCAAAAAATTCATTGCTAATGTATTTCTCACCATTTGTTTTTCAGAAGCCCACGTCTCCAAAGAAGATGATGCTCAAGACTGATTTCATGGAAAAAAGTCGCCTTAATGTGTTTTCCTTGGAAAGTGGCCAACTGAGTCAGGTCCATTCAACTGAAACTTTAGGATTCCAATCAGCACCGAGCTCGGAAACCAGAAATACGTATGCATTGGATCCGCCTGCCTCTCCTCTGCGGGCCAACAATCAACACGTCAACTCACAAACACCTGTTGGCAACATTTCTGCTGGTCAATCTACTCCAGCCCAACAATTCCAATCACCACCGAGCTTGGGAACGCCTGTCACTCCTCCGCTGTCCATCCATCAATACGCCAGCCCACGAACACCTCTTGGCAACGCTTCTGCTGTCTCATCTACTTCAGCCCCTGGACTCAAATCACCATCGAGCTTAGGAAGTGAAAATACGAATGCGATGATTTTGCCTGCCACCCCTCCGCTGATCAACTATCAATACACCAGCCCACAAATACCTTTTGGCCACCCTTCTGCTGGCCCATTGGTTTTGCCGGCCAATCCCCTGCAGACCAACCATCAACAAGTCAACTCACAAACACCTGTTGACAACATTTCTGCTGGTCTTTCTACTCCAGCCCAACAATTCCAATCACCACCGAGCTTGGAAACGCCTCCGCTGCCCATTCATCAATACACCAGCCCACGAACACCTCTTGGCATTCCTTCTACTGTCTCATCTACTGCAGCCCTTGCACCCGGAGCGGCATCGAGCTTGGGAACCGGAACAAACGGTACACCGATGTCAACTGCCACTCCTTCGCCGACCAACTATCAAAACGCCAGCCCACAACCACCTTTTGTCAACTCTTCTGCTGGCCCATCAGTTTTGCCTGCGACTCCCCTGCTGACCAACCATCAACCCGTTAGCCTAGGGACACCATCTGGCAACCCTTCTGCTGGTCCATCTACTGCAGCCCTAGCACCCCAATCACCATCGAGCTTGGGAACTGGAAGCAACGGTACACCGTTTGGAACTGCCACTCCTTCGCCGAACAACCATCAACTTGATAGCTCACGAACTTCTGATAATCTTTCTGCTGGCTCCTCTCCTCAAGCCGACCCCTTCGAGGAAATGAACTTTGACAATTTTGAAAATGCATTGGAACCAGAGATAGACAATCAGGTTCCTCCGGGACCTGATCAAATTGAGATTGTCGAGCTCAATGCCCAACAAGGTGATCAACGGGAAGTCGAGAGGCCGAGAGGGCAGGAGAGGGCAGGTCGAGAGGCTGAGAGGGCAGGTCGAGAGGCTGAGAGGGCAGGTCGAGAGGCTGAGAGGGCAGGAGGAGAAGGCCCAAACGGTCTAGGCCCCATCGGTCCTCATCCTGAGTTGTATGGACGAATTGGAGACATGGTAAACATGTTTTTTGCATTGAAAAACTTTGTTTTCATTTTAAAAAATAATTCTTTCAATTTTTTTTTTTTTTTTTTTATTATTAAACGCTTTTCTTTAGCTTCACTTCGGAGCATCAAATCTTGTAAAGTCAATATGACCGCCTGTAATTCAATGCAAACGAATGAAACTTTGAAGGCGTACATATTCCCGATGACAATTTGATACATTTTTTGTTGTTGATTTTTTATTAGACTTTTGTTTACTTGTAATATCATAACAACATCAATTTGTTGTTGCAGATCTACTTGGGCGCAGACGTGTATATGGACGCGGAAGCATGGGAAGTTTTATTGTGTCAAGAAAAAGACTCGATATTTATTATCGATCTTGCAATGGCAGTATTTGGTGAACGCGAATTGATGCTGAGTGCGTTCGACGTTAAAGGTTTAAAGTATACAGAGATTCCTGGACTCGACGGTCAAGTTGGACCTATTTGTAAAGAAAAGTTGGCCATAATCAAACGTAAGTATTTTTAACAAAAAATTTTTATATTACAAAATTAAAAGCCAAATTTAATCTAATTTTATTTGTGTATTTTGTTTTCAGGTGAATTCAAAATTCGTTTGAAGAAAAGGAAAGGTTTGAATGCTTTGCAGAGGGAGAAGTTGATGCGCCAAATCAATGGGATTATCGGCCGTAAACGTAGAGATGTCATCGCTAGGTTCAAAAGTCGAAACGCAGTTTAACATATCTATCATAGCACTGTACTATACCATACTATACAATACTATACAATACTATACAATACTATACATTATATTATACTATACACTATACAATTCAATTATCAATTGACAATGTCAAAGAATTGTCTGCGTTTTGATTTTTTTTCGTGACCGAATCTACGATGTATTGTTTTGCAAAATAAATCATTTCACATGATAATAATGTCTCATTATTTTTTTATTTAATCAATTTACTATATTCTATCGACAGTTGATGATTTGAATTCGAAAAATGAATTTAAAAAATGAATTGTTTACTCAGCAAAAAAAAGTACAATGAAACATAAGTTTTGCGATGGATCAAATCGGGCAAATAATTTCTCACGTAATAAATCACATGAGAACTCGGATGAGAACTCACATGAGAACTCCATGAGAACTCACATGAGATCCGGTCCCAATTTCGCATAGTAGATCTCGTATAGTATCTCATATGATATCTCATTCGAGATTTCATGCGAGTTCTCATGCAAGTTCTCATTTGATTTCTCATGTGATTTCTCATATAATTATTTTCAATAGGGTATACAGAGCATATGTGCGCACGTTTGTACATATCCCATATGTAAGCAAACGAATTGCCTTGAAATCACACGGTTCCGTAACACAGTTTTCGACCGTACCTTGATTGCTTCGCACCCCTTGACAACCGATACGAGGGGACGCCCAGCGTGACGAGAAAACAATCCGGTGGATTTAAAAAAAGAGATTTTCTCCTGGAAACGTCTATTTTGGGCCATTAAATTGTATTAAGCCGCGGTTTTGCCTTTCCTATATATGTTATTGTTTTCATTATCCCTCCATATTTTTTGTGTTCTTGCAACTAAGAAGAGATACGGCTGCGGTGGAAATTGTTCCGGATGAGTGAGATCGTGAATTTAATTTTCGAATCTGGGCAGATGAGAAAGTACAGAAAAGTTGGACTTATCATAAATCAAACTAATTGCTGAAAACAAGGAAGCGAAATCGTTTGTCAAAATAATAGCTACAGCGCAATTACCGCAAACAAACCAAACGTTACAAGTAAGGTATGCAACAACTCTTCAGCTATGTGCATTTCACATGCTAGGTGGTCAAATGTATAAATAATAGGCTCCGTTTTGTACGAGAATGAAACTTGAACGTTCAAAACATGTTTGTGGATTTTCTCTCTGCTACAAAAGACTCGGAGGACGCAGTTAAATATTAACAAAATTTGTCTAATAACTGGCGCACAATTTCGCGGACCACGATGATTACGTTGTTTTTTAAATTTTTCATTAGTTTACAAAAGCCGAAGAACATAAATAGAGCAATGTTCCGAAAATATTTTTCTTCGTTCTCTTTTGTCGCCATAAATGATTGTTTTCAATTTGAGAGAATTATGCATCATTTATACCTCGCTAGAAACGCGAATTTTCCAACGTATATATTTTACATACACATTTGAATTCGTACGATTCGCGTCACGATTCAGCTGCATGAGATGCAAATAAATATCACGCGCTGAAAATTTATGTAATTGATTTCGAATTATGAAGCGATTTCCAATTCCATAAGGGCCGTAAACGCCGCACATTATTAGTTCTGAAAACGTGAAAAAAATCACTTTGGATGTGAAAAAAAAATTAAATTTAAGTCGTGTTATAACACTGGCGAAATCCTTGCACGTAAAATTTTTTATGAGCCAAAAACTCCGGATAGTTCAAATCGGACTTAAGACTTCGATGATAACATCTGATCAACTTGGATCAGTTTAATACTCACTGAAAATTAATTCAAGAGCTTTTAACCCAGTCCTCGAAATATTTCCTACCTTCTAATCTCTGAGAAATTTTTTCAGGATTCATAAATTAACCTGAGTTCGCAGGTGGAAAAAATCATTATCAAAATAAAATCTTAGAAAAATATTGACCTTGAAAACAAAATTTTCACATTTTTTAGTAAACTAATGAGAACCCTTGTCATTTTTTAAATAATTGAAACATACCTGTAAAAAGGACTTTCCATTTGGCGTATACAATAAATACCTACGTTAAGTGTAAGTTCACTGTTTAGTGGTTACGTTAAAATTCCTGTTGAATTGATAATGCAGCTGCTGACACACAATTAACCTACAATTTAACAATTTACATATAAGTGTTGCATTTCACGTGTTACCGCTTTGCCGACCAGAAAAATACGAGCATTAATCCGCTAGATTATTTTGTAACTCCAATTCAAAAGACTTTCGATGTTTCAAACGAATTATATACGACTCTTTTGTTTTTTATCATTTTTAACAATTTCCTCAACCGTGAACTATTTAAAAGAGAGAGCCTCTGAATGAACCAGCTTTTGTTTCTCTTTTTTCTCATCTGTCAGAAATGTTGCAAAAATAGTATCCTTTCGGATGTTAATAATTTGACGTTAAATTTTTTTCATCTCTTCTTTTCCTTCTCTGTCATTTGTCAGTTCAATTTTCCCAAACCAAAGGTAACAATAATGACCAACAAATTCTTCAAAAAAAAAACAGTTTTCATCCCATTTATGGCTTTTACATGAAAAAATTTTATTCGACAAATAATCAATTATAGACACATCTTTATTTGAAGCGAAAAAAAAAGTCTGGAAAATTGCCAGAGGCACGAGTGCATAATTTATTTTTGAAATTCAAGCGAAACGTGTGCAAGACGTGTACAATCTGATTCGAATGATATTTCAAAAACCAAAGCTGATCTAGTATTCTATTCGGACGTTAAATACGACGTCTATTATTATACCTATAGTCGGAGACCCTATGTCAGATATTACGATGGCAAAATGTCGCCTGCACTGAAACACCCTGACGCTTTTTACTTCGCCCGAATATTTGACTTTATTATAATTATTAAGAGAGCTCGAGTAGCTGTGAATAATTGATCACCCAAAGCCAAAAAGCTGCTGCTCAAAATCCCAATTTGCAGATATTTCACAAAGCTTCTATTAATCATTTACAAATTCACTATTACAGTCCATTAATGAAAATAAACGAAAATAAATTATTAATTTCTTTCTTCCTTTTGTCTTTTTTTCATCTAATCAATGCTTTTTTTTGCCTCTGATTTATGTGTCCAATTAACTGTATTACAGAATCGAAAATCGATACTGATATGAAACATAGCAGGTGATTTGTTTTCCACTAACTCATCAATTTGAGATTGAAATTCTTCCACGGTCAGAGACGTTTTATCACTGACGCAGTTTTCCAAAAAGGAAATTCTATTTTTTTATCAGCCTCGCAAGTTGAGGATTTATTGACTAATTCAATTTGTTTTTGCTTGACTGCGTGAAATACATTATATGAAATTTGATATAAATAAGCATCAGGGACGAAAATGCAAATGTTACGACGAAATGAATAAGTTAACTGGTAGAAAAATAAACAAACCGATTTATCAACACGTGATCCTGCACCTTTGAGGTCTCGGGAAAATTGTCTCCCCTTGTTCAACACATGCCCTTTTGGCTCCTTCTGTTCGACGTGTTTGACCCACTTTCATTTTAGTATTAGGGCTAATATTAAAACACAAATGTAATACCCAACGAAGTAAAAAAAATCCACGTATCGGGAATCCACATTAATAAAATAAAAAAAAGTCATAATTAATTAAGTGGAATCAGTAGAAAGAGTGATTGATAGAATTTTCTGATTTATCTGAAAACCAATTCTGTTGAATTAAAAAATTTTGATACGAGTTCCTGATTCTTTTGTGACTGTTTATTTAATTGAAAAAAACAGTGTCACAGTCAATTTAAATTGAACGAAACTGATTCTCAAAGCAAAGATTAACGAGGATACTCGATTCGATGAGATATTGTTATTTCGTGTGAATATAATTTGCTTCAAAACGCAACAGTTTCTCAAGACCGCTCTCAAAATGAAAAGACAAAACAGAGGAAGTAAAAGAAAAGCCATTTGAATTAATCTTAATGAAACAATTGCTCGAAGCGTAAGGTAAAAAAAAATAAATTAAAAAAGTATAAGAAAGGGAAATTGGTTGAGTGAGAAAGATGTAACAAAAATACTACAGAACAGTCGCCTTTAGCTTGTTTTCAGTATATCAAGTTCCAAGTACTTTGGGTGCGGTATTTTTGGTGACCTTTTTAACCGCATAACTTTAAATGTATTCGCTTACTTGGCGAGGAGCGAAATTTTGCTTGCAACCTGCATGTCGGCAAGTTTTTTTATTCCTTGCTTTTGAAAAATTTCATTTTTATATACTTCTGCGAAATGTTTCTCTGGAGGAGCTCTCGTTTTGTAAAGACGTCGGATCGATTGCAAAACTTTTGATACAGTAGACATTTTCTGTTACTCGACCAAAAAATCAGTAAAACTTATGTTTTTTATGTTCAACAAATGTTTCTTGATACGTTTTCATGTACTAAAAAATGGATTTTTTAAATCAAAACTCGTTCTGAATTACATTCATACACTTTTTAATAGATCATCAATGAAAGGACAAAAATTAATATTTGCCGTTGCGAAAAATATTTACATACGTTATCTATCCTAAAATTAACACCTTAAACGACATTAAAAATGTTTGCCACTGACAATGAATAACAAAAAAGTGGTTACAAAGCAAAATAAAGTCGATGAATTTCGTAGTTTAAATCACAAATAAACAAAAAATTATATCTTTTTAACTTGTTGCTGTCAACTTCATTTGTTACAATTTTTCTTAGAATCAAAATTGATCGTTTTTTAAAGTCAACAACTTTATCTTTTTTTTAAATTTTTCTGACGTTAATTGATATGCAAACGTCTCTATTTACAGCACTTTGTGAAAACTGTGTTCTTCAATTCATACATAGAATTCCTAATTATGAAAATTAAAAGTTTTGTTTAGAATCGTAGGTGAGCCTTGTTTTTAATCATGTGCCTGAAACAGAAAGGAAAAAAGTGTTAACAAATTGATCGAAATCTATACTTCATTCAATGAAAAAAAATCGATAGAACATTGTTTGTTCTTACTTGTCTAAATGTTCCCAAAAAACCATCAAAGCAGCTCTGTCAAGATATCGTTTTGTTCTGCTAAGTTCGATGACATGTACAGCCCATCTCGCAACGTTCGCGTCCAGTCGTATCTCGTCATATTTCAAATGGAATGCACAAACTGAAACGACGAAATCCAATTTATATTTTCATCAAAATAACACAACTAAAAAACGTATATTGATGTTATTGATACTGAAAAAATTAAAGAAAAAAGCAAAATTGGAACAAAAATTACTTTTTGAAAAAATCTCAACAGGGTTGCCATCAAAAGGCCATCCCTTGAACTGCCAAGCAGGTCCCATGACAAAAACTGCAACAACCCTCTCCCAGTCAGCGTTCGTCAGTTTTTGCGGATTGTCTACAACCCTATAGGGCACCGTTAGTCCGCCTTCTTTTCGCCTCTGCAAAAGTATCTCGTTTTCCTTCTTACATCCCTGGGCTTTTTTCTCGTCAGATGAAATAAACCTAGAAAAAAGGAAACCGATTTATAAAACTTTGAATCCGTTTTTTCAATCATCAAATAACTTTTGAATTGCAAATCTATTTTTAATTGATTTTTGATCACTTCAAAATCAATTGAAAATCTTTTTTAAAAAGACTTCATGGTAAAATTTGTTATAACAGTAAAACTGAAAAACCAACCTGAGATCCTGCAGTACATCCTTGGCATTGTACATGGTAATCAGCGAATTATTTGCACCAGGAATAATTATAATAGGAGTTCTGCTGGGTCGCTTGTTCTGAGCAGCTTGTTGAGGCGTAAGTTTCGCAGCACTGGCAGGCAGGAGCCCGCTGTTTGGAGCCGGGCTCTGAGCAACCGTCGGTTTCCTGATAGCAGGGTTGGTGCCCTCAGTCACCGACTTGAGGGTCATTCCGTGGTAGGTGCCCATAGTATCAATCTTGAATCCCTCAGTCTCCTCCTTCTGTCGGATGAAACGCTCCTGATCGTATCGATTGTAAACTGCTGGTTGAGGCAGAGGCCGCATTGGAGTCGCTCGCGGGGTCACCATTGGCGTTGGCACTGGTGGTCCTTTTTGTCTACCTTCTTCTCGAGCTTTTATACTTTGGAGAATAGCGAAAATGTTCTTTGCGAACAACTAAAACAAACAAATTTTAGATTGCATTTGTTTTTTAAAAATAAACTTGATTTAAGATTTTTGTTCAATTCTTTTGAATTTGAAGATGGAATTTTTTCTGATACCTTTCCAGTACTTTGTAGGATAGTTGTACGAGTACGCCACTGTCGTTCACGCGAAACAATGTCCTTAGTACCGTCGTCCAGGTCGATGATATTCCTAAGATCAGCTCCCATACCAATGTCATCGTTTTCTTTAATTGTCGTACGCTTTTTTGCCAACCGTTTTGCCTTGATAGCTGCAATCTTTTCCACAGACATAGCTTCTGACAATGATTTAATATTGTCCACCGTCACTGAAGCTTCTTTAGGAGCGTCCAGTCGAGCTGCTAACTGTTCTTTGACCTGAAAAAAGATGCCAATATTGTTTACTTTTTAACAGTTCTGAACTAAAATTCAAAGATGTAATTAAATTGATTTATTTTTACAGGTAAATTTTTGAATTTGTTATTTTAGTACCTTTTGCATGTGAGTTTCTTCAAATCTTGGTTTTTTTGAAGTCCCACTTTCGAGGTAATCATCGGCAGCTCTTTTAACTTGGGTGGGAATTTCAAGTGGAGCAGATTTGTCGATAGCAGCGGAGGTTGCAGTTTCTCCGTTGAGATATGCCAGCAGGTCCTTTCGGTCAGGACGACGCACCACAGGGATGTTCTCAGCTGCGGCCTTCCGCACGTAGACAGGATGCGTGAGACCGACATTTTTTAGTAAAAATAACAGGCACTCTAGGGTGTAATATTCTTTTGGTGTCCCTTCTTTACCGGACCTGCGGGAAAGAGTTTTTTCAAGTACCAAAAAAACAGGAAGCAGTAAAAAAAATTTATTATAACTATTATTCTATTGTTTTTATAGAAATGTGAATTGCAAAAAAGAAATAATAAACTGTATCAAACCAGATGGAAAGAAAACATTCTGGCAAACAAGATATAAAAGACAACAAATTCATAAAACTGGTTCCTCCAATAAAAAAAGGATATTATGATTATGTACGTTTATTGTTTTTCTTATTTTCGTTTGTTATTGTCGGATTAAAATAGGAGAGGAAAAAATCTGTTCACTTACCCGTAAGTCAAATAATTGGTCTTGACATTTTTCGGCCACGAGAACTCGCCGAAGATAATCTGGTTCTCGCGCTCGATGATCTCCTTCTTGTTGACGTTGTACTGTCGCAGTAAACTCAGCGGGTCAGCCATGGTCGAGCTCGAGGATGTCGATGTTTGGGTCGCCGCGAGAATGTAACCTCAAAACTTTGCTTGTGAAACAATCTTCTGAAAACAGTGAAACATGAAAACACACAATGACAAAAATAGTTGATGCACCTACCGGACAAATTTTGTACTACAAAAATAAAACTCTATTGCCGACAGTCGATAATTGTAAACAAAACTTTTTCTAAAAATTAATTTTTTTATCATTGAAATCTGTTTATAAACAGATAATAAAATTTAAGATTGGTAATAACAAGAACCAATAATTTAGATTTGAGAAAAAAAAATTTTTTCCGCGCGACGTAACCTGACCTAACCTAACATTGTTTTGACATTTCTGTCCAAGGAGACTTGAGTGTTTCTCAGTGTTGGTGTTTCTGTCATTCTTGGTCATTCTCTTCTGTTCTCTTCTCTCACATTAAGGTCGGATGCGTTGAAACGCCCCCAATTAGTGACATGTCTATCGTTTGTTTATGTCAATTTTGTTAAAACAAAGAAAGAATAATAAACAAAATCGCTTGTTGTTTACTGTTGTTGAATCTCAGATAAGTGAACAAACAGTACCATGACTGAAGCGTTGGCGAAAAATTTTGCTTCTGAGAATTTTAATCCGGAGAAATGTAAGTTTTAGCTCTCTGAAATGAAACTAAAATTTTTCGTTTAATTTCTTTTCGTTTCTTAATTTTATCTTTTTTTATTTTCAAAAGTGAACCACAAACAAAGCATTCATTTCTGGTTCATTATTTACATTTCTAGGTTAAGAAACATTTCACTTAAAGAACTAACAGAACAATTCAATAATTAAGACGACTTTGATTAGATACATTTTGATTGAATAATTCAAATTAATTTCGAATTGACATACTTACTTTTGTACTTTTCCAGTTGTGAAAGATTTGAGTTCTCACTGTGTCGGAGCAGATGGTCTTCGACAACAACGAGCAAAGATCCAAGAATTAGCTGACAAAACGTCAGCTCAACTAAAGAAAAATGTGTATGAAAATTATATGCAGTTCATCGAGACTGCTAAGGAAATCGCACATTTGGAAAGTGAAATGTACCAGTTGTCACAGCTACTTGGCGAGCAGCGAGCTTTGCTTGGGTCGATAAGTTCCATGGCAAACGGAGTCGTTCTTGACGGTGCTCTTGAAAATCAGACTGAAATTTCTAACGAACATTCTGTAAAAGAAGAGGACTTGAAGCAGAAACTCAAACTACTTCTGGAGAATGTCGAGGGTGCTATGGTAACAAGAGAGAATTAAAAACCACGAAAATAAACATTTCTAGTTGTTTCGTTTCCCAAATGTTTCATCGTTATTTTGTTGTAGAGTTTAATAGACGCTCCAGGAAGAGTTTGTTTACATGAAGGTTCACTTTTGGAACTAGACCCATTAGAAGGAACGCCGCTCAAAAGAATCCACGCCTATTTGTTCAACGACTGCATCGCAATTGCGTCCTGGTTAGCAACAGGCGGACGCAGAGGACCGCCCAGGTTCAAATTACAAGCCGTGTATGACTTGCAGAACATCGCAGTCGTTAATGTTCGGGACCTGGGAACTGTCAAACTTGCTTTCAAATTGCTTGCTTTTCCTGATACAAGGGTTTTTCAATGTTCCACTGCCACGAGCAAAGTAAGATTTTAGTTATACAAATTATGATTATACAATTATTTTTATTTTATTTTTGTTTTTGTTGTCGAAAATAAGAGCATATTTGGATAATTTTGTTTGCGATTTTGTAGAAAGAATGGCTAGATAAATGCGACCAAGCTAAAAAAGCACGATTGGCTCAGGAACACAAGAGCGAGTCGCCAGAAAAGGTTTCTAAGGAGGAAACGTCTTTAATACCATCTCGATCTATTTCTATTGATTCGAATAATTTAGGTAAATTGGACAAAAACTATAAAACAAAAGACTAGTTAATTACAAGTTTTAAGTGACAGAAATATAATTAGAATACAGAGTTCCATAACTAAGTTGAACTGAAACATTACTAGTTTTGAAAACTATAATTTATTTCTTCTCTCCCTTTTATTTGACTACCACAAAGTAACTAAAATGAACAGTAACCGTAAAGGAACTAGATATTATTATTATTATTATTATTATTATTATTATTATTATTAAAAAATAGTGCTTTATTTAACATCATATTTTATATTAATTTTCAATACGATTTCAGGACTAGATGATCCTCAAGAAGACTTAGACGAGAACATAGAACCCCCACCAGAATGGATGCTCGAGGTCACTGAAGACCTGGACTCGTACATCGCCCAACGTCACTTTGAGGAAGCCTTCGTCCTCTTAGAAAAAGCCCGAGCCTACCTCAAAGAATCTCCCACCACGCAGAACTCAAAACAAAACTCAACGAGCGCACCAATCGTCTGGTCGAAGTACTCACTAAGGAACTCGAGCAAAGCGCAGAAGCAAAATCGCTTCAGGGTGGGGGTCTTCGAAGTGCTCGTCGAGCTGTAAGACTTCTCATTGAACTCGAAAGAAGTGCTCCAGCTTGCCAGCTGTACCTCAAACTTTGCAACGCTGCCCTCAAGGCAAGGCTCAAAAGGGTCAAACGTGAGGGCGCCACTGTACCCTATGTCGAACAACTCAGCGCCATTGCTTTTAGTAATATCGTCGAAATGTCTAGAGACTTTTTGAAAATTTTCCCGCCTGAAACTAACTGTACTTCTGGTAAGAATTGTTATTAAAAAACAGTGAACTTGTTTTCAATTTCGATTTTAATTTTTAATATTGTGTTGTTTTGCATTTTAGCTCTTATTGATTGGTGCAGCCAGGAAATCAAACACCTAACGTCACATCTTATTAAACAGATGTTCATCCCACAAGTCACCTTAGGAACTTTGGTGGAATGTGTTTCAACCATAAGAAGACACTGTGACCAAGTAAAAAATGGAATTAAAAAATTAATATTCTATAAATTGAACAAAAAATAGTAACTAAAAAGTAACTGAATTTTGTAGCTCATCGAATTCGGCATGGACTTTCGGTATCAGCTAGACGGCCAGTTAAGAAGTCCTTTAGTTAGGGCACTGCAAGACACGGGAGAAAAGTATGTCGACGCGGTAAAATTGCGAGCATCAGAAGATACCTGGCGACCCTACAACCTCCAAACGAGTCAGAACATGAAGAAACTCTTAGCGGAGCTGGATGACCTGCACGTGGAAATACCTGCCCAGTACCAAACCAGCGATTGTTGGATTACCATTACTAGCAATACGGTTGCGTTTGCTAAATTGTATGTTGGATTGCTGGAAGATTGTTTGAGTGTCATGACGCCAGAGTTGTTGAAAACCATCAGCGATGTTCTTGTTTCTGTTATGAACGCCCAGGTGCTTCATGTGGTGTCTGCTTTGAATAACCACAAAATTAAGGAGGTAAAAATAAAAAAGCACGAATAAAATTTATTTCTACGTTGAATATAAAAAATGGTTTTTTAAATGTTTTGTTTTATTGTTATAGAAAAAACTGGTCCAGGATAACGCGATGTACTTGCAGAGCGTGATAATACCTCGGGGATTAGAGCTGTATAAAAGTGTAACAGGACAACCGTTCAAAAGACTCATTCAGTTGCAGGAAAAGATCACATTTGTGCCAGTCTCAAGCCCGAAACCAAAACCCATGCCTAGGACTTCGATACAAAAGTATTCGACTAACGAGTATCTCTAAAATGTTCATCATTAAATGAATGTTTACAGATGTAACAAATCTGTCCGATTCGTATTGGTTTGAGTTTGTTGAATTAACCTGTTACCGGATTTATCCTTGATATAATCGGAGCACAATTATTTAATCGTTATATAATTATTTTTGTATGAGAATTAGTGTAGAGGTGAGAGAAATAAAAGTTATTGTTACAGAAAAAATATGTTTAATATTAAAAAACTGTTGTTCTTAAATCTTTAAGTTACAACTAGAGGAATGTTACAAATTGTGCATGTTCAGTAAATAAGTTAGTTCAGGCACCACGGTTAGTATAGTACACTTTTCTTATATCGACTTTTTAAAACGGTATTTTGAGCTAACTAAGGCTATTTAGTTTGGAATTGGTGTGTTGCAGTTCCCGTGCCAAAGTTTTGTCTCGGAATCGCAATAAGAGTAATTGGCAAAGACGTCGGCATAACCCCGGTCCCGCCACCAGGTGCACAGTTGTCGGTTCCAGCCACAGTCGATCATATGAATATACTCAGGTCGCTCCATCCCCAACAGAGTATAAAAATCCTGGTCCCCCAGATGACCCTGAAACCAAAAGTAACAATGAACTCAAAAATACCAAAGTTTGAGCTAAATATAATAGATGTCGCCACATTTTGTCTTTTATAAAATCCGCCAGGTGGCGACACCGACCCTCGACACTAACCTTAAATAAATACTTTTCGGTCATACTCATAACGCTATCCCTGCTGATAATCTGATCATACTCGAGAGACTTCCTTAGCCTGTCAAGGTTGAATAAAACGACCCCGCTGTTGTAACCAGGATACCCTCCACTCATCACCGGTTCCCCGAACTTAGTCCCGGGATTTTTGTTGCGGTAGAGATACAGCACGTGGCGGTAAACTGGCGTGAGCTCTGGTGCGAGGCCAAAAACAGCACTTTCGGGGAACTTAGCAAATTCCTGAAAAAGTTCTTTAACGTCCCTCCGGAATTTTGTGTCGGCGTCAAACATCACCGCGTAGTTTTGGTTTGTCGGGGCGAACCGGTGGAGACCAAGGGAGAGAAAAAAGAGAGCATCTGAGTAGTAGGTACCAGGTTTACTGCTGAAGTGCGCCGACATCACGGATACTATATCCTCGAGCTCTCGGGCAAGCTTATTTACATCGTAATATTGCACCTTAAAAAGTTCCCTCTAATGATTTGTCAAGTCATTTTAAATGATTATTAAATTAATTTTTTTAATATTTTTGATCATTTTCATATTCAATTTTTATAAACACAATTCGGACTTTTATCGGAGTTTTTTTTCGATAGTTGGCTACCAGGGGACCCACATCAAACTGATTAAAAAAGTGAGCAAATATTTTCCAATAATTTGCATGCAATCACATCATGCATTAACTGATAAGAAGTGTATAAAGACCATTGCAATGTGTGAGTTTCCATTCAGTCCGATAGTTTTCATGCGTGAATCAAGTCGCTCTATTACAACCATGTCAAAGTTGGCGTTGCTACTGCTTTTCGTACTTTTTGTTAGTTCTACTTTGACATCTGCAGGTGCGATTACCTCATATTTTAATTTGAAAACCAAATTTCAAAATTAAGTTGACATTTGCTAAATTTCAAGAACCTTCATTTTTTCTTGTGCAGATGAAAGGCAATGTGTCGATGGCATGTCTTATTTTGATGGGTGTAACCAGTGTTACTGCATGGGAGGACATGTTGCTTGTACATTGATGGCATGCCACACTTTCAATACCATTACCGGAGAAAACGGACCAGTTAAAGTAATTCCTCCACCAGGAGATTTTTGGGTACCTTTGACACCATAAGCAAGATTCTGAATGTATTACTAACGTAATAAATAAATACTGTATCTTCAAATGTACACTTGATAATAAATTTATAATTCATTTATCATGTCTTCCCTTACTATCTTATAAAAAATGTTGTTTTGCAAAAAATGCTTAAGCGATTAGTTTCGGGTTAAACTTCAAGGCGGTGTTCAGAAGGTCAATGGTTCAAATCCTACTCTTGAACGTATGATAGCGATTCAGTTATATTGGCATCTTGAAAGTGCAAAGTACAGGGTGATTGGAAATAAATGACCAATACTCCAACGATCATACATTTCAATGATGATTGTAAACAAAACAATAAGAAAATGAAGACTGGTAAAAATAAAACAGACAACAATCCCAACACTTTTACTAAGTGAAATAGACATACAATATAAGGTACATAAATATGTTAATAGAGCATGAAAAATTGTTAGTTACAAAAGTATGTAAAGCTGTGGTAAGAAAGAATAAAAAATCGTCACTCAATGCGTACATTTATATTCTTGCCTGTAACAGCCATCACGTAAGTGACAACTTTATCAGCAACGATTTTGCTCTCATTATCACTGATGACATGAAACCCAATGCTGGCATTGCTAGTTCTGAGAAGGGACTCGACGAAGATGCGAAACTTGGTTCGCATCGGCGAGTTCGAGGCGACTTTGGTGAAGATACACCAAACGTTATAAAGTTCCTGGTCGTCTTTGACGATTGGCAGTCGAGATTGTGTGTTTGAAAGGGCACCCCGAGAGGACCGACCGTGGTCACGTTCTCGTTGACGGTCTTGTCGGTCCATCGGTGGGCCCCGGAAGCGTGCAAACAGTACAACAAAAGCAGCGCGATGAAAACTACGACGATGCGAACGATCGCCTTGCGTGACAGGCGCATTTATTTGCATGCTCTGGGGGTCACGACTTTTTGACAGTCCTCGAGGCTCATGTTGTTGTTTCAAAACTGGCCTTTCTCTTCAGCCTGACGTTCGGCGAGATTCAGCAGACGAGCAACGCTGCAGGTTTGAAAGTTACTAGATCAGACTCAATTTACTAAATTGGGACTTATTTATTTTACACTTACCGATCGGTTCAGTGAATTTAGTTCGGATTTGAAAACAACATATTCCAAGTGTCAGGTTTTGCAAATTTTGATGCTTTAATTTTACAAAGAAAAAGAATCGAGACATGTTTGATGGAAAAAAAAATCTTTTGTACAGATGCTAGTACTTGACGCATAATAAATAAACTCAACTACATTTTAACATGACAAAAACCATTAACTTATTAAAAACAAGTATTTCCAAGTTAACGGGTTTTGAAACTTTCTGCAAGTGCATTTTCTGGTTTCACACTTTGAACTTGAAAAATTTTCTGACTGAGGATTGATGAAGTGGATTTCTGAGATTCGACAGAAGCAGATCTATAACAGATATATTTATGCATGAATACTCATATTTATAAATGTTTAATTTTTTGAAATAATTGTTTGTTTCACCTTGAAGATCCAGATTTATCTCGAGAGAGAGCAGATTCGTCTGACCCAGACAGTGACCTTGAACGGGATCGAGATCGTCTCGGAGATGTTTCTTCTGGTTCTAAAATTAATCTCTCAACTTCGATTTCCATCTTTTCTCTAAAAATTATCAAAACAACCGTCAGCTACAAATTTAATTCCGAAATTGAAATACAAAATTTTTGAAAAATGAACTTTTGCAAAACTGACTCAGTAGGTTTTTCAGAAATTTCGTCCTGTTTTGTTAGTTTTTCAAAAACTTCTTCTTTTTTTAATTCGCAGTTAGGAGCTTCATCATTCACCAAATTTTGAAAATCTTCATTTTCCAAATTTTCAACAATTTTGTGGACTTTCTTCCTTCTGTCTTCCATGCGAATTTTCTTCACTTGTTTAAAAACAGGTTCCTCGTTTGTAGACTCTGAAACATTGAAATCCATCAATTCGTGAAAATTTATGTTATCGAAGATAATATAAATTATAGAATAATAACATTTTTTCTTATAGAATAAGAAAATTACTTTTCTTTCTTGGCCTTCCCCGCTTGGAATTCACTTTAACTTCACACTTTTCCTCTTCCATGAGCTCCGTCCCACTATCGCCTTCCGTCTTACACTTTTTCTCCTCGGAATTTTCTAATTCAATTTTCTCAGCCAAAATGATGTTTTTCACCTTTTCCACGCACAATTGTCGTTTCTTCTTGTTCTCTTCTTCTATTCTCTTTCTTTCTTCTTCTAATTTCTTTTCTTCTTCTCTCTGGCGACGTACCATCTCTTGTCTTAAATAACAAAATACACAAAAATTAATTTTACAATCACAAACTGTTTTCTTACAAATCAAAGAACAAAGTCTTTAAACGAACCTATCTTGCTCCTGTTTCTTCAACCTTATCTTTTCTTCCTCATTGACAGTTTTAGCTCGAGCAATGTGGTAGCCAGTTTGAGCAATCAGGTCGCTACATTTTTGAACCTCACACTGCGCCAAAGTTACAAGTCGAGCCCCAAAACCAATTTTGTCACTTTCGCTAAGGTATTTGAAAAATTTCAAACTTAATTTCAGGTTCTCAGTGGCTTTAAGGACTCTGGCAAGGTCCGACATTTCGTCCTCGAGGATGGAAACTGCGATGTACTGCAAGGTCAAGGCGATGTTGAAAAGCAGAGTCTTGTCCAAAGGGGCCACCCTCCGAGCTCGCAGAAGTGCAACTCTTGATTCTTCGAATTTTCCCGCCTTGAAATAAGCCCTGGCTAAGTACTGTTGCAATTCGACGTCGTAACGTTTGTAAAACTTTTTGATACAGTTTTCATACTGGAAAGGACAATCAAAATTGTAAGTTTTTTCATTGGAATTTAAAATTTGGAATTTGAATTTCAAATTGTTTCCTGTCAGAAATTGTTAGAGGGAATGTTAAATAATCATTTAATGGCGAGTGAAATTCAAATGTTTTACCATATGAATCGCGCTCATGTACTGTCCCTGTTCGATGTAAATATGAGCAATATTCAACCAGACATCGCAGAATTCCGAGGTGGCTTCTCTCACGTCCCCAAATATCTGCCGAGCTTCTATAAGGTACCTGAAAAATCCAAAATTAAACTCTCTGAATTAGTCCTGAACAATTTTGAATCTGAAAAACATTATTTCTCACCCCTTATTAGCCAAAACAGCGCCAATTCCATTAGCAGCCCAGATATTCTTGGGTTCCCACCGCAAAACTTGTTTGAAACAAGCCAAAGCTCGATTTTCATGGAGCACTCTTCTTTCCTGAGGTAAATTTTGATGCAGAGTTTCTAGCCAAATATTGCCTAGGGCAACGACAGCATAATGATCTTCCTTGGACCCCTCAAAAGTCAAAATTTTTTCAAACTTTTTCTGAGCTGCGCCGTAAGCAGTTTGGTCCATGAACAAATTCGCCATCAGCGACCAGCCGTCTGGGTCTTCGGTGTTGAACTTGATAACTTCTCGAAACCAGTCGGAAGCCTCACTGATTTGACCTTTGGCCCTCGCCATGCACCCTAATCGGACGTAACAATCGATGTACTTTGGGAACTCTTTTGAGATCTGCTTGTACAAACATTCTGCTCGGTCGAAATGACCTAAAGATTCTTGCACACGAGCCAGATTGTATGTCACTGTTACAGAAACTCCGGTATAATAATCCAAATCGATCTCGGAAAATCTATCTGCGAATATTAAACTTTGGTCGAAAAAGAATTGGCATTCGCTAATGTTACCCAACCTGAAACAAATTGAAAGTTAAGAATTTTCAAGAAATGAATTTAAATTCAGACACATTCGTAGCGCGGAATTGCTGTATTGCAAAATTTGTTTTTACCTGTAGTGACAAACGCCAAGATTGTTTAAAATCTCTGGGGGGATCATGTCCGAGAGATCCTTCAAAAGTTTCAAGGCAGTTTTATAGGCGATCAGAGCAGTTGCACAATGGTTGGTTTCCAAAATCTGTGCATATTCAATCCAAGCTTCTATATCGTCTGAGAATCTTTCGGTGAGTTTTTGTAGGTACTCTCTTGCAAGCTCCACTTTTTCTGGACAGCCAGAGTTTGCGTATAAATAACTCAAAATTTTCATTGCCTCGTAATTGTCTGGCACTGTTTTCAGAACTTTTTCGAAACATAAAATAGCCTGCAAAGTCAAATAATAAAAAAAAACATGAATCACTCGAAAAAACCAACCATCAATAATCAAAAACTAATATGAAAGCTCAAGAAAGCTCGTTTGAAGTTTAAAAGAAAAAAAAACTTGCGTGTATTGTTTTTAAATTTAAAAATTTTATAATTGACTTTGAGTTCTAACATTTTCCGTGTCTCCTCGATGAAGGTACATCTGACCAAGTCCGTAATGTGGAAGGACAAAATTTGGAGGCGCGCATTGAGTCGACTGGTAATAGTATTGAAAAGCCTGATCATAATCTTTCTGAAAATAAAAAATAAAATAAGTTTTTGGACAGAATAGATTCATTGAAAACTAGATTATTCTAGTGACAAAAAAATATATCTGTATACCTGAATATGGTATGACTTAGCAAGATGATAACAGCTTTCAGCCCTCATAGACTCATTCTCAGTAGAATGAAACGCATTGAGAGCAAACTGTTGCACTTTTTTACAATCCTTCTTGAAAAAATAATGGTTTGAAAGGTGGTTTAAAACCATCGGATCCGAAGGGTCGATATTCCAAGCATGGGAGATCTGACTCAAGCCTTTTTGTAAATTTTCAGGACCGTTTTCGTTGCCTGTCATAATTCCCAACCCAATGAGAGCACCGATACAATTCGGATCGAGTTGGAGGGCTCTTTCGAAAGCCATTTTTGCCTTTTTCTCGTTGTTGAGTTTCAAAAACAGTGGGCGATTCCGACCCTAACCGAGGCTGGACATTTTGGGTTCGTCTGGATGGCTTTCTTGTAATAATTCAACGCTCCTCGATAATCCTTTTTGTGATAGGAAATGTTTGCTTTTCCTAACAGAGCAGGAATGTTGTCTGGCGATTGGTTCAGGATGAAGTTAAATTGAGTGCTTGCGTGGTCTATTTCTCCCTCCATTAGGGAAAAGTAGGCTCTGCCTATTAAATGGTCCTAAAACATTGATATCCCATAAAATTTTATTCATGAAATTCAAAGTTCAATATTTTTTTCCACTAAAATTATTTTAATGATTGGTTTTTGCAAAATTGTTTTCGATGTTTGACAAAAAATGGTTAAAAATGAAAACGGACAATTTGTTTCAGACCTGATCATACATAATAATCTTGTCAGCATCATTGTAAAGGATTCTCGCTTTCGTAATAAGATCCGTTTTCTTATCTTTATTTTTTTCGTGGTTGGCTCTGTGTACGTAATAAGCAGCTAGGATGTCGAGACCCTCATTTTATCTTTGTCTAAGTCCTTATAGACGACTGTTGATTGCGTCCTCGAACATTCCAAAATTTTGAGGAAGTCTGGAATTTTGCCTTGTTTATAATATTCCATCTGGAAATAAAATGAAAATCCGCACGCAAGCTAAATAAAATGTGAATATGAAAATGAAAGTATATATGTATATATAGCAATGTAAACAGAAAGACAGAATAGGCCAAAAAAGTTGGCAAAAAGTTGAGTGTCGGAAAATAAAGTTCAAACAAAAATAACTAGCAAAAAATTACAAATATTGTTTCACGGAATCACGATTGTTTGATCTTAATAGTAAAAAGAAACCTTGTTTATTGTTTATTTTTTTCATAGACATTACTGCAGTGAAATCCAAAATGTGTAAAA
>JAGTPF010000044.1:0-30001 GCA_020615435.1 Telenomus remus | reverse complement strand
TCGCCGCCGAACACATTTTGGATGTTCCGATAAATTTGTATTCCAAATTCGTCTATCATGAAACTTAATCATTAACATACATATGACAGTTTAAATTACGTACTTGATGTAGACAAAAGTTTTCTATGTAAAATATCATGTGTTATATATTCATGCGAGATTGTATGTAATTTTAATTGTAATTTCAAATTTTGCACTTACTTTTACATTGAATTAAACCGTTAAGATTAAATTGAAAATTGTCAGCGAAGAACTTTGTATTTACAAGTTAAAAACTTGAGTTCTCCAAGGAAAGTTCGACGTGACAAAAAAATTCTTCGCAGGTTAAATACGTTCTTTTTATCTTAAGAGTTCTGGTCGGGTGATTTTTTTAGTTCATATTCTTACGAAGTTAGAAAGATTGTTCATAATGATTAATAATTCTGTTTTCTCATCAACGATCGCATTTTGTTGGCGGTGAAAAAAGTTTGCGGCGCAAAAGTCGGAAAGAAATTTGAGAACGAAAATGTTATTGTTGGAGAATATGTTCGAATGATGAAACAAAATCGTCCGGGAATGAAAAGTAAGTTTAATTTGAGTTGCTGCGACATCATAAAGTAATTATTTTGTTAGCAAAACAGTTTCTAATTTGAATAATCAGTTGGTTTATACGACTAGTCAGAGAGAGATTAAAACCATTGTCATTTGATTGAAATCAGTTCAGTAGTTTGGGCGCTAGTTGGAAACACACAAACATTCCGTCCGAAACCACACGACCCTTTTTTTGTTCCCCACAGACCAACATTATCCTCCAAGTTGAATTCCAAAGTCAACTTGGCCTCGATTTTTTTGTCCCGTTTCATTTCACAAATTGAAATTTCTTTCAAAATACAACAAAACCACATTTCCTCCCTTTCAAATTGGTTAATCCAAACTATAAACATCAAACTAAATTACAGTATTTCACAATTATCCAATCCCAACAAACAAAAAACATGTTTTTTACTTCACATTATAGGTTTCAAAAGTGGAATAAATATTGAAAACACAATTTTTACAACAACTTAGTAGTAATGATAAAAGAATAGTCGGACGAAATACAGTGTCGTATTTGCAGTGTAGACAAACGCCTGATATCAGTTGCAAACTTTTTTTGCCGACAAAATCAATCAACGTTTCTCGAGGCGGGCAATTTTTTTGTCAGCGTCGCGTTTCAATTGAAACGTTGAGTAAAGTTGAAATAAAAACATTTCGAAGATTCCAAGAGCGGAAGAATCAGACGACGATCAAAAATGGAAACGAAAAAGGCAAATAAAGAAGGAGAAGCGAAGACGAAGACTGTATCATTTTGTTAATAACGATAAAAGCCCTGATACGCACTGATCAAATTAAAAGAGTTGGCGAATGAAGTGCTAAGTAAGCATGGAGAAGGGCCAATTTACTTATATTACGAACTGCGCATCCCAAAGGCAACCAGATAATGAATAGATATAATAATTATAATGCAGCGAGGAATGTCGAGTTTAATCAACTGCTTGTGAAATTTACGAGAATCAAATTCAATTTATCAAGTTTTTGCCAAAAATGTGATTTCAATTTTGCACAAAGCAATAATAATTGAAAAGCGAACTTTCGACAAGTTAAAAAATTAGTTCTGGTGCTTTCACGAAATTCCTACCGATATTAATACTCAAATTACAATTGGAATCTTGTTTTTTTTTTCAAGTATGTAAATTATTTCATTTATTTTAATTGAATTATCATTCAATTAAATGTAAAATGAATTACACTTTAATACGTTTCAAAGTTGAATGAGAAACTTATAAATGTAATTTGCCATGTATTTATTTCAGTCTAACTATTTCAATTCCGCGAAAATTGATCATTTTTTTCTTCGTCAAAAAAGCTCCTAGCAGTATCATCCGTCACGCCAATGTTTTGTATCATAATTGTTTCATCGCGTCTACCGCAGACCGCGACTTTTACCTTTAATCATCATAAATTATTTTAAACGTCCCTCGCAGGCCTCTTTTTGCTTTTAAATCACCTTCAACATCGTCTTTTTTCAGTTCAGAAAAGAGGGTCATAAAATAAACTTCAAATGATAATAATAAATGGATGAACCATTCGTCTTCTCTCCACCATTTTCAATTAACGAAAAAACCAACAACAAAACATTAACATTATTCTACTACAACTGAATTTTTTACTTCAATTTTCGCATCGATTACTTTTTTACTCTATGGCCAAAATTTCAATAGTGATAATAACAAAATTCTGTTTGCCTTCAAATCTGACGAGATAGAATAAACATAGAATGAAAAGGATAAAGAAATGTATGTGCGGAAGCAAAAAATGCAGCCACAATATTTCTGCATCGATTGGGCGTGCGTTGACAAACACATTGAGCCCGTCAAGTGACATCAGATTACTGCATCGAAACTGCAAGCTTGAATAACACGCGTATTTGTTCTTTCAACAATTCGACAAACACGCTACTTGCACCCGCCATCGCTATCAATGCCGAGCACGCTAAATTAGCGCGGCCATGTTTGCACGCGAAATTGTTCAAGTTCAAAAGAGCGTGCAATGAACACGACCGAAATTGTTACAATGATAAAGACTTGCACTTCAAAAAGGAAAACTGAAAGGAACGAAAGAACCTGAAACATCACCGCCGATGATTAAAACTTTCATTAACATAATGAAAGATCAAAAGACGTTTTGGAGCAATTTCAGTCCATTCGCGGAAAACCGCTTTAGCAGATTATATTGATTCAAGTGGCCCAGTTGAGTATCATTTCGTATCCCCTCCCCCCTCTTTTACCCTCTCGTTTTTTGTTTCCTTAATGTAACTCATTTACAGACTGAATTTGACAAAAAATTTTCATATTAGAAATGAACAAAATGTTATGTTTCGAACTGGATCATTTTGTCGAACGATCAAATAATCTAATCGCCAAGTACAAGTAAAAGTGTCTCGTTTCAAAATATCGTTGAAGACCGTCCCGTTTCAAATGATTGCTGAAAACCGACTCTTGATGAAACGAGACAGTTTCCACCAATAATCCGATTGAATCGAAAGACTATTTTATGTATTTCGGTTTATAACAACAAGCTGATACAAAAACTTACTTTTTAATAACAATTCAAAACGAAGTATTGTCTGACAATATTTTGATACGCGCAACTTAATAAAGGCCGTCGAAAATCAAATAATCCGAGAATTCGCGTGGAATGTACGCGTTGTTTTTTATCCGTTAAAAAGTGCTCCTAAAGCGAAACCTAGCGAACCATTTTAAAATCATGATAAAGTGACCCTTGCGAGGGAAGAGGCGCAGATTACACGGTAGTTGAAATTTGTTTGGTATCTCGGTAATAAAACGGTAACAATTATTGAATAAGCGTTGAGCGTAACAAGCGATAAATTGAAGTATGAAAGTTGCGCGGGGATGCGACGGCGATAAAGAGGGCCGCCGGCGTGCTGTGGGCGTGTGTGCGGAAGAGCGTGAATTTGCCGCCGTCCTGTACTTGTAAGTGTTTATCCGTGCACGTGTCTGTCTAAGTACTCGTGTACTTTCGTCTGTGTGTGTGTACACACGTCTGTGTACACGTGTACATGTACACGTGTGTAAGTGTGAGTAGTAGCCCAGCAAGTTTTTCAACGAAACGAAAGCCCGGTAGGTGACTTTGTCCGTACAGGAAGTTTGGGTCATGTTTTACACGCAGTCGGGTCGAGTGGGAACATTTTGCATGGTCCGCGATGGATTTTGTGCCGCTGCAAGTTGTCGCTAATGCTTATCGATCTGTCGGAGCCTCTTGGCGTTATCCGAGAGCGTCCTGTCTGTTTCACCTGGCATCCCCTCCCCTGGCTCCTTTTCTTGCAGGCCATCATGTCGGCTACAGTCGACTTATTTGATTTTCACTTACATCTCACTCTGGCAAGGGTGGCCTTTTTCCTTATTCAAATGCCGATTGGTTATTTACTTCGATCCGAGTACTCGCAGAGCAAAGGACATAAAGTGACTCGAATGGCAACGTTGAATTATCCAGAGATCACAAGCAGATCAAAGAACACAGAGTGGTCGATCGGGAACACGAGCACTTGCTTTTTTCCCCTCTCTTTTTATTGTTTTTTCCCGTGCTGTTTTTTATTTCGCTTTTTTGTCTCTGCTTCAGGTGCTGATACGATCTTTAAAATGATATCCCTTCGACCTTTGTGGTTCTGCTCTGTCTCTGAGATTGTACGAGCAGAATTGTGGGAGCTTTGAATTGTCTTTTGTTGGGTTGCATTTTTGCATTCTTAGAAGTTTATTTTGTGGTTCTTTTTTTAATTTGGATTTTGAAAGTTGTAATGATTGTCAGAGATGAGTCATTTGGGTGACGGGATTCGACGAACGGAACAGAATCCAACGTAATAATAACATTTTCATCGAACCATACTGTAAGACAAGTTTGCGATAACGCCACATTATAATAAAACGATTACGCACGTTGCAAAACAAGATTAACCGCGCCTCCATAAACTTAACTCGAATTTACAACTCTGACGCTAATATTGCAAGCCATAATGAATATACTAAATCCTAATTCGGCTTTAATTTCACAACCTAATTCTTCAAACTACGACCTGTATTGCTATTAATAACAAACTTTCAATTACGAGATAATCAAATAACAACTTTTCTTATTTCTGAAATAAGCTTTGCCTTTACATTTTACACAAATTTTACTTCAATTTTGCGTCTGTATGTTTTTCGTTTTAGTTTTGTTTTTAATCGGAAAAGTAGATTTATAATTGTACGCTGAACCGAAGTGAATCGTCTAACAACACTGGAGAAAATTGAATGGAAATGTTGATGCGAATATAATTTCGCGTCTGAAAGTCGACGGGCCATTACGAGAACAAAAATTAAACTATTGATCGTCGTTTCAAAAATTGTCGAAATGCATAAATCGCCGATAATGAAATAATTAATCTAATGGCACTCGGCATTCAATTCATAACCGACTCAATTTTAATCCGATTCTTCAACTACCGCTGAATAGGTGACGTTAAATCAAAATTTATTGACGATTATACCCCACGTTTGTTCTGATCAAATGTTTTCAATTTTGTGCCATTTCACATGTTTGGACATTTATTTTGCTTACTCATCGGATAATCGAACAAATTTGACGCTTATGAATGAGTCTACTTATTTTCTTATCTGTCTCCCTCTTTTTTCTCTCTTTTTAATGAAATAAATGTTTAAATCATACTTTCCAATTAAATTAATTTGGTGTTACAAATTGGAATTACTAATTAAATAATTATGTACTATACAAGTCTAATCCGACAGAAGGTTAAGGCCACGAAGATGCTAGCCGCATTTCGATGTTGAAATGCGGTTTTGTGGATCAGCAAGTGTCTTGCTAGAACGCAAATCCAATACTGATTTTCTAGTATCTGCATTCCCTAAACCTTTACAACAACAACAAAAATATTTACCAACAAACAACTTCTCAAAATTTTTCGTTCCTTATGGAAATATTTTCTTCTTATTAAAGGAGAAAAGAAAACAAGTTGAGCAGAATTCATTTTGATCGTCCTTTGTGGACGGGTTCACAAGCTGTGCGCATCAGTTCATCATAGTCTAACCCCATGGCCTATGGATGGATTGACGCTGCCGAACGTAACGTAATGCATCCACTCAGCTCGCGGCTGAATTGCGTATCGGTTTCCGATTAGTGACTTTGTAGTAGCAAATAAGGCGCAGATAACGGTCACAGCCAGATGGGGGGATCAAAAGCCCCCGGATTATGACAGCATTGACAAATAAGCTTGCTATTCAGACGATGTGAAAAAAAGCGTTACTGACCTTACGGTCGACCGCCCACAGGATGCTATTTTGCTGATGGCTTGGCTCGATTTCACTTGCAGGACGCACTCTAATTTAATATGCGATGAGCCTCCTGCGTTCACGCTGATAGACTATTTCAGCTGGATATCATCATAACTTCGTTCTGCTTTGCTTCAGCTAATTTGTCCAACATTGAGAGGTTCCATTACGGTTTCAGGCTCTGCAAAATTAAAAGAATGGTCAATTATGAAATTTGAGTTCGTTTTGCTGTTTTATAAAATTAGAACGACCGAGTGGACTAGTTAAATCAAGAATTTCATTAGGAATTCGAAAGAGAAAATCAATGATTTGCAATAATTGAGCTTACCTTTATAAAAACCTTGAGGATAATTTTGAAATCATCAAACGTAGAAGACAGAAGTTGGACGTCGG
Source organism: Telenomus remus (assembly GCA_020615435.1). NCBI lineage: Eukaryota > Metazoa > Arthropoda > Insecta > Hymenoptera > Scelionidae > Telenomus > Telenomus remus. Next base: position 23,747 of record JAGTPF010000044.1, on the reverse strand, counting down.
GATGGAACGGCGTGGTCAATGACGAATTGTTGCGAGCTTGTCAACGTATAAATTGCGAGCATTGCGGATTTTTCATATGCATCAGCAGACCGGTTCCATAATTCTCGGCAAATCCGAAGTTATACTCTTTTCAAAAACAGCGACGCCTCGATAAATCAAACAGGTTGCATCTGCATTCAACTAGCTTCATCTATAAACAAAAAAGTATCGATTATTTCATCCGCTGCATAACATCATCGTTATAGGCTCTTCCAAGTGAAGAGGTTTCAGTTTTTGACTGTCTCTTTTGCAGTTTTGTTTTGATTTTAGTTGTTACTTTGATTCAATAGTTTTCATTGGTTATTTTTCAGTTGGAAAACATGTTTAGATCATATTTTGTTTTGTTTTTTCAGCTTTGTTTACTTTTCCATTCTCGCTTTGTTTTGATACTATAGAATTTCGACAAAACTAAATTGGCTTTCTTTTTTTCAGCTGTTTTGGTTTCGTTTACATTACAAACGTGTTTTGATTGTTCAAACTTGCATTTTTCTTTGCTTACATTTGCAAAAAAAAACAAACATACCGTCTTGATCTATCAAGCTTTGTCGAATGTACAAAATCTTAGCCAACAATCCCAACACAACATTTTCTAAACATGCTCTTATGATATATTTTGTTTTGCTTCTTATAGCTTTGTTTACTTTTTCGTTCTAGCTTTGTTTTGATACTAGACGAATTCAAATTTCTTTGAAATTCAAAATTTAACCATGTTTTGATTATTCAAATTCAAATTTTTATTGTTTACATTTGCAAAATATAAAAATAAACTTACCGTCTCTTCTTTGAATTATCGAACTTTGTCGAACGGACGAAACCTCAGCCAACAATTCGAACAGAACATTTTCTGGAGTTTGTCTTCGAGGAAATAACTTCGCTTTGTCCGCTGGTCAGGGGGACCTCGATGCAATAACTTGTTGCACTCAGACGTACGGCAAAGAACCTCCGATTACACAGCAAGATAATTCCAAGACAATTAGATGACGAGCGCAGAATAGAGTCGCTAAACGGCCAAATCACTTTGATTGTTCCTAGGGAGTTTATTGTTTGAACGAAGCTCAAAAACTGAAGAACGAGAGAAAATCCGCCGCGGTTTATTTACATTTCAAGAGATGCTCTCTTCTCTAAACAGTTAGCCTGCCAATTAACGTGTATTGGTCAGACGAAAGTTCGCGACTGAACTGTTTTTACGACTTGTTTGTCACCTTTTTTTGTTGCCGCTCTTCTTTTGTCAATGTTATTGGCACGAAAAGAACAACATCTCGTTTTTCATTTCGGCTCTCTGAAACTTGCCAGAACACGTTTATTGCATCTGACATGACGTCTGGAGTGTATATGTCGGTTCTGCGAAAACCTCCCATGGCTGCATTATAACTAATCCACCGAATACATCTTAGTTTCGTGTTTTCAATACCCGCCAAAAGCAAATGACTTTGATTGTCTTGTCGAGTAATTTACTGTCATAAAGTACTACCAACCTTTGAAAACAATTAAGAATTGCGGATTTTCAATATGGCGGCTCTTTCAAAACTCGAAATTCAAAATGGCGGCTTTTCCAAAAAGCTAACCAGATGGCGTTCATTATAAACAATGAAAAACGCAACAATAAATAATGAAACAATGACAAAAATGTTACATATTGAAATCGAAAGATGGCGCGTTGTAAAAAAAAGTTGTAATTTGGCAGGGTGAATAAGATAGAGAGAGATAAAACGAAGCATTGAAGGTGGTGAATCTTTTCGCGATGAAAAACGAAGGGAAAAAACAAAAAAAAACGATGTTTGCACGCGGCACGCGTGCTCAAGTGTAGGTGGCGCTGTCGCAAGGGACTTTTTTATTGTTGAGAAAATTGCCTCTGCAATCTTAAGGAGGCCGGTCATTTTTCGAGGCCAACGAACGTGGCGTTATCTGAGCGGTGTCGTGAAACACCCAATCATGCTTCAAAGATCTTATTCGAAATTGATGCGCTGACCGGAGTCTCGTCAGACAATCCATTTGCCATCTATTGCCGACGTCCGGCGGCTTGTAAGCCGGCCGGTTGTGTACAGTGGGGTACCTGTAGCCCCAGCTTCCAATTAAGAAAGCCGTCGAGCACTGAGGGGTTGCATTGTGTGCGAGCTACGTCAGCCTCTCCTGAACCTGATAGACTTTTGCAATTATCCGCCCTCGTTTCGACAGATAATAATTTGTACATACGTCCCTGCTCTGTTCCGCCCGCCATTTCCTTCAGCAATTAATCTACAATTGTTATTAGTTTCTTTTTCGCAAAATTGAAACAATCAAACAATATTGGCCATATTAACAAATCAGAAACTTTTTATTGTATGATCATGCTCGGAAATGATTTTTCCTTATAAAATAAACTAGTATGGACATGTTTCTGTTGCTAAAAACCCCAGAAAATTGAGAAGTATATAGTAAGATCACATTAAAACAGTTTATTTATAAAGAAATTACATCACTTAAACTGTAATACATCCTATTTATAATATTTACAAACAACTCTTATAAACAACCATTTTTTTCAGTCCCCATCATCCTCTTCATCCAGATGTCCCAACTTAACAAAAGTCTTATCACAATCTTCCACCCTCTTTGTCTTTCTCTTCGCCACCTTTTTCTTCTTCTCTCCAACAACAAGTTCAGGCATTATAAGTTTACTGCTTCTGAAGAACGGTTTTTCCTCCCGATCCTCCACTACATCCGGTTGTTCGATCTTTGTCTTCTTTTTGAACAACACTCGATCCGCCTCTTTATTCCTCTTTGACGGGCCCTGCTCGTCACCTTTTTCCTCCTCCACTTCCATCTCTTCGTCGTCTTTACGTTCCTTCTCTTTATTTCTTTCCCTCAGCTGATTTAAAAACGATAGAGCAGCGTGAGCATTGCTCTTATGAGTGACGTCTGGCGAGTCTTCCAAACTGTACTTGGTCCATTTTGTCGGGTGTCGGTGGTACCCAGGAACGGTCGGAACGTTACTCCTAGAACGATTCTTCGGCACGTTCGGGGTTTTGAAAATGCTCTCACGACCTTGGAACTTTTTCACCTGTCGACCTTGTGGACCTTTTGGCGATGCTAAAAAAGGAATTTCGTTTGTTTTGAATTGTTCTGGTAGGAAGTAAATTTCATTTTCGAATAATGAATAGTAAAAATGATTGCAAAAATTACTTGATTCTCGTCTGAGTGATCGTCGATCAGTATCTGACGCATAAAAATTTTTATCCTTGTTGAAGCTTTTCTCCGCACTTTGCAACTGACTGAACAGTTGTTTTTGTCGATCGTTAAAGCTCGCGTCACCGCCAGAAAGAAGAAATCCATCGGAAGAACGCATCATTAATTGTGTATCATCAATTACAACTTGTCGAAAAGGTAAAAACAAACCATTTAAACTGCAGTTGACTGCAGTGTTTTTGACACAACAAACAGCGATTGAGGTTATGTTTGGATAGGGTCAATAAATGCAGCGCCATCTTGCCCGCGAAATTTAAATTCGCGAATTTCTATACATCTGAACAAAGCGAAGAAAACCTACAAAAAATCAAAATAAATAAAAAAAAAGATATCGAATAACATAAAAAATGAAGTTAATGAGGAAATAAGATGTTTGTTTACTTTTAAAAAATGTTTAATGACAAATGTGATATTACAAAAAGTGGCATCTCGCCGAAACACATATCCCTTCGCAACAACGACGCATCTCTAAAGACAAACAGTAATGACGTTTGATATACAAAAAAAATTAAATCCTTTTTTCATCTCACAAAAATAATAAAATAAAAAACAAAACATGGGCGTCGCTGTTGCTTCGATTATGTACATTTATGTCGTTCACTATAAAATAAATGCCATGAGTGACAATCGTCAAATGGCGACACAAATTGGCTCGCCTGGTTTACCAATGTCAACGACAATCATAAAAGTGCTTGACACGCGCTCAAAAACCATCTTTTTCTCAAACTAAAAACTGTTACAAATATGACGACGATCAACTTACATTCTTGTTGACAATATTTTTTTGTATGAAGACTAAGACTTATGAAAAGACAGAAAAGTAATGATAGTTAACTAAAGTGAACGAGGGCGGCTTCATGATTTTAAATTGCTCCTCGATGGTTCCACACAACATACAACACTTTTTCGGTTGACTTTTGTTGTTCTTTTTAATTAGCTTCTACCTCTTCTGCCGCTTCACCGACTGTTTCTTCCTTTGAACCTTCCTCGGCGTCACTATAAAGAAGACAATTGTTAATAAAAAACAAATAATGTGCGTTACGAACAATGACCAACACCAGATGTTTTTACTGTTAAAGTTTTAGCAAAAAAGAACAATTGGAAAACAGGCGATTGCATCAAAACTTACCTCAATAATACTTGAAAACATAAAAAAACATAAAATTGATACAGAATTAGAAACAAAATGAGAAGTAAATTCGAAGTAAAAAAATCAAAACATAATAGACAAAAATGAGAGGTAAATTCAAAGTAAAAAAAATCAAAACATAATAGACAAAAATCTGTATTTCAAATCAGTTAGAAAATTTCAGAGTTCACAAATCGGTTGTTTTCCTCTTTGAATGAAATTTACAAAAAGACAGACAACAAGTAACAGAAGTTTGTAATAAAATCCATCAAAAAAGAAACTACAGAATCAAATTAAATTAAGATAAAAGGACAAAGATGAAGAAATACGAAGTCAATCACCAATCGGCAGGTAAAACGAACAACTTACTCGTTCACATTTTCACTCTCCGTGGTTGTTTCTTTAGCTTTGGATTTTGCGCTGGCTTTGCCTTTCTTTGCTGCTTGTTTTCCTCTTGGCTTCTTCACTTCTTTTTCTTCCTTGGCCTCTTCTTCTTTGCCATTCTCCGCTACTTTCTCATCTTCGGACTTTTTGTCTGCTTCGTCTGTCTCCATGGGTTCTTCTCTGAAAATTCAATTCATTTTTGACAACGTTTTCTATACATGTTGAAGATGGTAAAAATGAAAGAAACCAGTTCAAACAAATATATATTAGAACACTAAAAAACACTTACGCATCTTTTTCGGCTTCCTCTGCTTTAGCTTTTTTTCCTTTAGCGGGAGCTTTGCCTTTCTTTGCAGGTGGCCTGCCAGGTTTTTTCGTTTCTACAGCCTCACCATTTTCCTCTGCTTTTTCTGATTCGGCTTCGTCAGATTTGGAATCCGCTTCTGCCTCATCTCTGAAACCGAACATAAATGTAAGTAAAATGCAAAAATCTGTCTTTTTATAATTTTAATTGGTTTTAAATCTTTTAAAATTACTTTTTCGCTGCTTTTCCTCTGCCTTTTTTGGCTGGAGCCTTAGCTTCTCCGTTCTCAGCAACTTTCTCGCCATTTTCAGCAGATTCGTCATCAACTTCTTCAGCCTCTTCCGCTGCTTTCTTTCCCCTCTTGGCAGGAGCTTTTTTGGCTAAAAACAATAACGAAAATTAAGCAAATAAGCGAATCTAAGACAAAAAATTTGAATTTACAATTTTTTTGTGTTTGAAAATGCATACCAGGAGCTTTTGCTTTTCCTTTAGCTGGTGCCTTTTTCACCTCTTCTTCTTCTAAAAAAAAAAAACAAAAACAATTCTTTAAAACATCAAGAAAATAATGACGTTACTTAATAAAGCGATAAAAGAAACGAGATAATTATTCAAAAAGTAATTAATTCCAATGTTGCTTCAAACGTCATTAATGTTGTTTGCGATTCAGTAACAACCCGCCATTTTTATTTCGCGAACATAACCAAAAGTCGTAAATCAAAATTTCCCGCCAACAAAAAGCTACATCTCCAGTTTACCTTTCGCAGGTTCATCTTTTTTGGTATTCGCGCGCTTTTTCTTCGCCGCTGTCGGTTTCTCTTCTGCTTTCGGCTCCTCTACCACCTGTACAATAAACAAACAAATATACCACTTTCTTATCAAACATTTCCATCCACACTTTTCTATCTACACACTCAAAAACAGTCCCCAATGATCCCCGTAAACTTGCAAATGCCAACCGTCACACAAAAATAAACATGGCTGATTTCGCCGAATCAACCTCAATTTCCGATTACGAAAATATAATGCATCTTCATTTCCAAGAAAAATCACTCGCCAAAACACAACTAAACCCGAAAGTTGCCCAAACAACCAAAAAAAATCGTTAGCAGAAAAACAAACAAAAACAAACTGAAAATTTAAATTATTATCTGTTGACATTGTTCGTCCATTTTTTGTGCACATTTTTTTCTTTTATTTTGCCAACCAAAATTTTGACCTTGCGAGAGGACTCGTGTGAAGTTGAGACGAAAACTACGACGCCATTTGTGGTGATAAAAAAGAAGACAAAAAGGAGGCAAAAAAATGTGGCGTTTCGGAGACATACCTTGTTGCGGTTCCTGGTAACTCGTTTGGGCGCTTCTTCCTCCAACTCGTTGGCGCTGGCCGGCGCCTTCTTTTTCGCCGGAGACACGTTATCCGAGGCGGGAGCCTCGGGGTCCGTGCGTTTCGCTGCCTTGCGCGGTGCCATTTCGAGTGTTTTGATTAAAAGTCGCAAAAAAGTTTGATACGATGAATGACCGTTGGATTGGGCGACCTCGTTGCGGACCTGATTTTCGGCGCGAAAGCGGCTCGTCCTCGGGATCTTCCAATCACACTCGACTGAGAACCGGCAAAACACAGTTGTTTCGTCTCGACACTACAAGAACCTGTGGCGAAAAGAATGAGCCGGTACGTGCGCGCCACACCGAGACCGCGTTTCGAGATTAATCGAGGGCGCGCAAATCGGCTCGGCCAATCCACACCGACTAGCAGAAGCTACCAACTTTTGTCTCCTGTCTCCTTTTTTGTACTGCTATTCTCCTTCTGTCTTTGTTTGTCGAAATCCGCGATTCAGAAACCAAATGATGAGATGAAAAACAAAATCGGTATCCTTATTTGTTTTGTTTTTTATCGGCCTTTGTTTGGAAAAGTATTTTTAAAAATAAAATATTATAATTTGTTAACAAACGCTTTGTGAGCTGTTGCATGCTTCTCAGTTTTTACAAAAATGTAAGAGAAAAACAAAATTAACACTGGGGAAGACTTTTTGGATTCATATTTTTTTGTCATTTCGACAAAATTTGAAAAGTGGATATATTCAAAATTTTATGTTTTCTAGAAAAAGTCTTGTTCCAGATAAAAGATTATTTCTAATAACACCTTTTTTCACAAATGAGTATATGTCAAAACTCATTACGTGTATAATATCATCAGTTTATCGATGAATCATTCAATAAATTGTAGATTTATCAATATTTGATTTTATTTAATCGTCAATTTATCGAAGATTTACATTTTTTTTATAGAAGTCAGTAGTAATTGTCAACCAATCGATCGCAATCGATTTTTACATCAAGTTTCATAATTGCACGAGTCAGTCAAGTTTAATTTTTTTGTACAGTAAAACAGTTTGATCGTATGTATATAGCATTATTACTCGTCAAGGTCAGTGTCATTTTCGTCACAGTATTCGTTATTCTTTTTTATTTATAAACGTCTTTCATCCGTTTTTGTTCAATTCGGTTTTGTTGTTTCTTTCAGAAACTAGTGATAGTGCAAGATTGAGCTATGTAACAATATGTTTTCGCCCAGGATTGAGATGTATAACAATGCAACAGTTGGCACAATACAGCACGGGATGTTGCCCATCAATTTATCTGGGTTATTATTGAAATCCATGTTGCACCTCTGGTAAAAATATTGTTGTTGTTTTTACGTCCTTTCAAACTGTTGTGTGCAGGTGTGCTTATCACACAAAAACTTGCAAAAATATCTGCTTAAGAATAAGTTAAAAGATGTATATAAAGTTGATTGCAGCTTCTTTAAAAATAAGTACAGCTATTTAAACAAAGTCATAATAAAAACGTCTCATCGAATGCTTTCTTCTCCTTACAATTTTCAATTTGTTTTTTTGTAAAAACAAAACACAATCATAGATACAATTTCGACTTTGCAAATTTGTTTGGTATGAAATTAAAAATCAGAAAATTCTAAAAAATTGCAGTATTCGTAAACAACTAGTACTTCTCAATGAAATATCATAACTAATATTAACTTTGGGAAAAAATTTAATTTAAAAAAGTTGCAAAATGTTACTTGAAAATAAATGACGTAGCGTTATTACAACAAAGCCTTTCTCCAGTCAATAACCTAAGCCTAGGCGGGAACCTCGGACCAATTGGAATCGAAATCGCAGTGCCACGTGACCGAGGTGCATATGACAGCAAGCTTAGTCAGAGTCGCGACTCTGTGTCTGTGCAGTGGCCAGGAGCAGCACCAGACCGTCACAATCTACACGTAAATCATCAGCCCATGCTCTTGATTGTGTCAGTAAGTGGCAGACGGTACTGTTGAGCACTCGATAATTGCGATCACCACTTCCTGTCTGCCACGAGAACTCCAATCGTCAGCTGCAATCGGTCCACGGAGCAACCAAATTTCATCTGACAGCCCGACCTTTCAACAATGTCACATCAGACTGGAATCAAACGTAAATTTTTTTTGTATATATTTGTATTTTTTTTGTATTTCTCGTTCGAAGCAGTTGTCTTGTAATTAACGATTACAGTTATTGCGAGTTCAATTACATTCATTTTCCATGCTCATTACAGCCAACGATGAGCTCAGAAAAATGTTTGCCAAATGCCGTGACGGGAAGATTCGACTTTTAAAGATCTCTGTGGAAAATGGTAAAGTTGATTTTATTCTTAAACGTTTTTTACGTGTAATTTATAAAGTTTGTTTTTTAAATTTGAAAAAAGAACATTTTCTTCTTTTAATTTTCTACTCATGGAATGCAAAGTTTGTTCCGATGGAGTTATTTTTACTCTCTTTTTCGACGATTTACAAATGTCAATTCAGTGTTATTTTTAACTTCTGGTTTTTTTTATGAATAATCATTTTTATCGGTTTTATGTTAAACTACTAATTATAGTTGTTATTTATTACAATACTTTGATTAATTTCAATTTATTAACTAACTTTTTCGCCCACAAAATTTATTGACAATTTTGTTGTTTATCAGAGGAGTTAGTCCCAGCTAAGTCATTGAAACCAATTGGAAAATGGCAGGACGATTATGATAAGATGGTGTTGCCTCTGATTGTGGAAGATCAACCAACATACATCATTTATCGGTTCGACTCGAAGTCTTCCGATTCCGGTTACGAATGGCTGCTAATTTCTTGGTCCCCCGACAGTGCTCCGGTCAGACAAAAAATGTTGTACGCCTCGACGAAAGCCACTCTCAAACAGGAATTTGGCACTGCGTCTATCAAAGAGGAACTTCATGGCACTTGTATCGATGATATCAATTTGGAAGGGTATTATAGGTGCGCTAAAACCCAATTTTAGCGTGCACTTTTTTCATTTTGTTGTTGTTTTCTTTCCATTAAACAAATTTAGAATGAATTATTACAATTTGTTGAAAACTATGTTTCATAATTGTTTTTCAGGTACAAAAAGAATGACGCCACACCAGCTCCTCTAACAATGGCCGAGGCTGAACTTGCTGAATTGAGAAGAACGACCGTAACAACTGATTATAGTGTAGAAACGAGGTGTCAAACCCTCGGTGGTGTGTCTTTGCCAGTGGCTGACGATGGTAAAAAAGCAATAGTTGACTTGGGTAAGGGAACACACAATTATGTGCAGCTCAAAATTGACACCGAAAATGAAACGATTCTTCTGGTCCGAGCGAAGAATATTCAGCTGGATAAACTTGCTGCTGAGGTGCCCAACGATAGTCCCAGATATCATCTTTATAATTTTAAACATACACACGAAGGAGACTTCATTGAGAGTATAGGTACAAATCAAAAGTCACCTGTTTATTCAAAGTGAAACAGTTTTGAGATTGAATGAAAATGTTGATTTTAATTTGTTTGTTTCTTTAGTTTTTATCTACAGTATGCCAGGATACGAATGTCCTATTAAGGAACGAATGTTGTATTCCTCTTGCAAGGCCTCATTTTTAGACTTCATTCAGTCATTAGGAATTACTGTAGACAAGAAGGTAATTCAGCAGAACATTTTTTTCAAACATGATTGTCGTATAGTTTCAAATAACTTATGTGTTTTTTTGTCTTTCAGATTGAAATAGACGACAGTTCAGAATTGACGGAAGAATTTCTACAGAACGAACTGCACCCAAAGATAAATTTACACCGGCCTAAATTTTCAAAACCCAAGGGACCGCCGAACCGTGGTGCTAAACGTATAACGAGAGTTCAGGAATAAGTTAAGAACAACTTTTTCAATGTACATAACGAATCTTTCAAAGTTCTCAGTTCAACAAACCCGATGAACAAAACAACTGTATTTTCATATTAAGGACAACAGTCGTAAGGTACAATATTTGCGATGAAAAACAAAGTTGGAAAAGGAATAAGTTTTAAATAATCTTAGACCAACTAATTTGAATGTAAGGAATGAAGTAATTGCTCACATTGGAAACGTGCGGCCACACCTTACGTGGATTCAAGTTCGATTTGAATTTCCTTTTTATCCGGATGTAACGTAGCTAATGATGTAGTAAATGTAGCAATGATAGCGCGAATCGTTTTATTTTATCTATGTCAATCGCCACACTCGACGTGCTGTGACTATTTTCTTTATCGATGAAAATTAACGTTTGCTAAAATAACGAAAATGAATAAGAAGATTTTTGTAAAACAAGTTTATTGACAAATTCAACTAGTGTATAAAGTTCTCTCAGTTTTACGATTTTTTCGACTCTTTTTGTTCTGTTTCAATCTTTGTTTCTGTTTCCACCGTTTCCGTTACATCAACTTCTTTAAGGAACTGCTCAGCATCTTTCTCGCCTAAAAGTTTTATGGGTGTTTCCGTGCTATATTTCCTTTTTTCTGTAGCTTTTCGACTGCACATTAAGAATAAGAAAATTAATGTTTCGATAATAAACGATAATGCAAATGGATTCTGACTCGATTTACTTACTCTCGCTCATTAACGACCATAAAGTGAAACTTATAATGATCGTCAAAAGTGAATCCTGATAATTTGAGAATCAGGGAAATAAACGAAGTTGCTATTAAACTTAATAGCCCACCTCCGACGCCACCAGCAATCATCCCTTTTGGACCCAGAGACAATTTATAAATCGCCCCAGAAAGCACTCCCGCAGGTACCAAGTTCCATTCTGAGTGTTTTTCTCTATAAAGTCCTATGAATGTGTACATTGTCCTGAAAACAAAGTTTTTTATGAAATCAAAAATGTTTATGAATTGTAACCCTTTTGTCAGTTATGAAAATTCTCACGTAAACATTGCTGTAAAGAAACTTATCCGGAAACCCCAGCGAATACCGCCTTTCATGAAATTGAGATTAACAGTATCCTGTAACCTGAACCTTGCATCCATCTGATTATGAAATCGTGTAGCCATGTTCGAGTCAAGGAACCGCTGAAAAGCCCCTCTGGCCTCCAAAAATCCGGCATATCCTGAACCAATGACCATCCCTGCCACTGTATTACTAATTATGGTACTCAATTCTGCACTAAGATTTCTGTTCGCACTAAGAAATAAAACAACATTGTATTCCAAAATATATCCTACATTTTACTAAGAAATTGCACTTTTTTGTGAAATAACTTTTCAAAAAACTCACTCTCGTTTGAAGATGTGTCTAATTCTGTCCCAAAATGTTTTGATTTCTTCCTCGACGATAATTTCATCATAATTGCGATGAGATATAAACGCTAAAACATAGGGCCTTCTTCGAAAATTCTGAACTATAAATTTGAGTCTTTTCATGTTGTAATATTGTTTGTGTGTTTGTTGCTTAACGTAATGGAAGAAAACGTATTTATCTTAAATCAACTTGTTAACTTTGCCAAAAGTCAAATAATGGAAACTTTAACAGCAAAGGCACTGTCATATTTTCTACAGAAACCCTCCTTCGGATTTTTGTATGAAAATAATTGACATGAATGAAAACAGTGGCTTAGCAGAAGAGAACGGAATCATACGTTTTTTAAGTTGAGTTTCGCAAATAGTCGGACGAATACATGGATTAAATTGTTAACTTGCAAGCGTAGCGTGCTCTAGGTTGAATTGTAAAGAATTCTAATAAGCGCGGGAAGTTTGAATTCGGATTTGTCAGATGAAAGAAGGGTTGTAATACTTCTGAGGTTTTCGTAAAGTTGTTCAAATTTTTGTAATTCGTAAAAATTATTAATTTCGATTAGTTTAGATTAGATTTTTTATAAGATTGCAAAAACTTTTTTTGCAATATTTTTGCAAACATAATGACAGAATGAGTTATGAAAGTTTTATTGCTATTATCACACTAGCAAAAACAAATAACTTGAAAACGGTGAAAACTGCTTCAAAATACTGGAACGATCCGATCATTGACCCCGGAGGTCTAATTTTATTTTCAACCTACTTCTCCATGAAAGCCGTTTTACGATGTTTGGTTTAAAGCAAAATCTGAACAGCAAATCTTTTCGTGTAACTGACATCATCGCTGGAAATATGTTGGATAATAAAAGAAGGGGTTGTAACAGATCGATTCAGTACACCAAAGTCCGTTGAATTGCGTGCGTGCAAATTTTTCTTCCGCTGTAAAAACGTCATCAAAACCATTCAAACCAGTAATAAAAGTAAACACACAAGTAACACACAAAAGTTAAAAAAACGGAATTTAAACAAAAACCGTCTCTTTTCGAAACGTAAGATAACAATGGAGTTCTCCTGGTTGAGCTGGGAAACCGTTCTACTTTCTTGGACAACATTCCTAGTCGCATTCATCGTATCAGTTATAGTTTACCAATACCGGAAGTTCAGCTACTTCAAAAAATCAGGCATCCCTTATGACCGTCCTCTGCCAATTTTCGGGAACATGTTTCCAGCCTTGGCTCGAAAAAAACATGTTTGCCAACTAATTCAGGACATCTACATGAGAAACCCCGACGCAAAGTACACAGGATTCTTCGACTTCTCCGAACCGGTGATCGTTCTAAGAGATCCAGAACTGATCCGGTCCGTAGCGATTAAAAACTTCGACTCTTTTACCGATCACAGAGATTTCTTCGCAGACGATGTAGATGACATTTTTTGCAAGTCGATGGTAAGCCTCAAGGGCGAAAAATGGTCAGAGACCAGAAAAATTCTGTCTCCGTCTTTCACTGAAAACAAAATGAAGATTATGTTCTCTCTAATAACTGACTATGCAGAGAAACTAATCGAAAAGCTGACTGTAGATGAAGACTTGGACTGCCGAGACGTTTTCGGAAAAGTTACGACTGACGTCATTGCCAGTTGCGCTTTTGGAGTCAGTTTAGACTCTTTCGAAGAACCAGACAATGATTTCATCAAGTTTGGCCGAAGTCTTACTGAACCAAGTGCTATTAAGGTGAGAAAATATTCTGAAAACAAGTGAAAGACTATTTTTTTGGATTTAGATGTTACGTTATTCTTTTTTCCAGTTGATGAAGATTCTTCTTCTAACCAGAGTCTTCCCAGTCTTAGGAAAAATGCTAGGCTTCAACCTCCTAGACCCAAAACTAGTAGATAACTTCCGAAAAATCATTTCCGACTCTATGGAAGAAAGGAAAAACGGAAAAGTGATTCGCCCGGATATGCTGCAGCTAATGATGCAAGCCGAGGAAAAGATAAGCGCTGACGAAGTATTAGCGAATTCCTTGATCTTTTTCTTTGCGGGATACGAGCCCACTTCGCTGTTAATGAGCTTCGCAGCTGTTGAATTAGCAGTAAACCCTACAGTTCAAGAGAACCTTTTGAAAGAGGTCGACCAGGTTATTGAACAGACAAACGGGAACATAACATACGACACAGTTAAATCGATGGTTTATTTAGATGCTGTTTTACATGAAACACTGAGAAAGTATCCGGTTTCTTTGATATTTGACAGACAATGTACCAAATCTTTTGAACTACCTCCAGCTATGCCTGGATTGGAGAAGTTTACGGTTAAACCTGGAGACGCTTTATGGTTTGCAACTACAGGAATACACTACGACCCTCAGTACTATCCTGATCCTGAGAAATTTGACCCGACCAGATTTTTAGACCAGACGGTAAAAAGGAACGATCCGACATTTTTGGCCTTTGGTCTAGGCCCTAGAGCTTGTTTAGGAAGCAGATTCGCTATGATGGAGTGCAAGATTTTGTTGATCCAATTGATGACTAAGTTCAAGCTGGAAATTTCGGATCGAATGGTTGTTCCCTTTGAGATTGATAGTAAGGCGATGGGCGTTGCGCTGAAGGGTGGATTTTGGATTAGACTTAAAGATAGAAAAGAAGAAGTCAATGAGGAATAACTTTTTCAAACGTGTCTTCAGAGGAATGTCAAAGTCGAATGTAAACATCAAATTCTGGTTTTTGCAAAAAAAACTATTGATGGAATATTGATGACATTTCGTTTAGAAATCTTTTAAATCAAAGGAACAAAGTACGAAGTAACCATTTTGACATTCTATTTGTGCATTTAATTATCATTTGCGTTTCTATTTTTACTTGAAATATACATGTTTAGTTGAAAATGAGTGAAAATCTGTTTCTAAATTTTACAATAAAACAAAAAAGCATTAACAATGAAGTAGCAGTTTTATTTAACCTCCTTTTTCGAGTTTTACAATTAAAAACAAAAATACAAAAATAAAACAAAACCTTTATTTAAATTTTCCCGCCAATCTTCTACTTTAGTACAAATGCGCGTAACCAGAGATCGCGATTGTAACATTCCCCCGTCTTATCTACGATGTCGTCATTTCTGAGTCAGTCAGAGTCAGTCTTGTGATAACTCAATTGTCATCGCGTGAACGACCAAAAGTCGACAGTATATTTTTTTTCACCGGGTGAGATTCGCGACAGCTGAACTCCGTGAAGATGTCGTTGAACACAGCGCACGCAAACGGAGGCGTGCTGATCCACAACTCGGAATGGTGAGATCTCGCAAAAAATAAACAATAACAACAAACGTCGTAACGTCACGCCGCGCAACGACGTTGCTCGAATATTCGCAGATGTGACGTTTTTTAATGCGTATCGCAGCTATAACATGCACATATAGATATACACTTCGCTTCAATCTCAGTTCGCGGATATAGATTTTGTTACTTTCTTTTATTGTTACTATCAGATTGGTTATAGACAGGGGCGTTAACTGATGCACTGTTTTTACATGCACTTTAACTCCAACTTACTATTAACAATCATTACGCAATTGTTGTTTATCAATATTTAATCTTTGTTTTTAATTGTATTCAAATTAATTTACAACCTCAAGTTGAATTTGATTTAAATTCGATTTAAATTACAAGTAAAGTAACGCACTTAATTATACTTGTTCTCTTGTTCTGATGTATCATGTTTGAATCTACTTGTTGACTGTTTGTTTTTTCTCTTAGCATTCTTTTGTACTGCGACAATGTCACAATGGAATTCCACGGCCAAAACCAGGAGGAGTTCCAGGGAACGAAAAAAGGGAGACTTTATCTGACCACACACAGGATGATTTTCAATTCGAAAGACCAAAAAGACAAGATGCAGTCGTTCAGTTTCCCATTCATAACCTTAAGTGAAGTGGAATTGGAACAGCCAATTTTTGGAGCAAATTTCATCAAGGGCAAAGTTAGGTCCCAACCTAACGGCAACTGGATCGGCGATTGCAAATTTAAACTTAGGTTCAAGAGCGGCGGGGCCATTGAATTTGGCACTGCTATGTTGAGGGCTGCTACAATTGGTAATTTTTGTCATCAACTTGATTATTACTTCTCTTCTATTAGTTGATCTGTTCTCTCGCCAAAATATTTCTTATTCGAATCTTATTAAAAGTTATAGTTTAGATTAGAATATTCGAAATCTGTGTGACTATAAGATAAGTTTATCTGTTAATGAGTTATTATTAATAGATTATATTTATTTTTAGCTTCACAAAATAATCCACAATTTGATGCACCACCACCGTACACACCACCGACTTCAAATTGGTACGCCGCTCCTCCACCGGCCTACGAGGCTGCCGCTACAGGTTACTACGGCTGGGTTCCACCCACAGACGTTTTTCCCGATCGCCCCCCAGGTAAAATGATATAAGATGCGATGATATTCTTGTGGCGCTATTTTAAGAGATTGTTTAAGTGATGTATAACTTCAATTATGTTACATTAATCAAGTGTAAACGATGAAGTCAGTTTTGAATTAATGTAATTACACATTTTTGCTGCGCGCTGAGATGATAACGTAATGTCGGTGATATAATTTGCGGAATCTACTTCCTCTGATTTGATTCATTTTTTTCATTTGATTAAAACGTGTATAAAAATGTCAAAATGGTCGTATGTACTTGTTTAAATACATTCGCACTTGTTCAAAGTATTTTCAACTTGTCCATACTCATTTGAACTTGTTCGAAGTTGTTTAAACTCGTTTAATACTTGTTGTAACATTTTCAAACTCGTTTGAACCTATCAAAACTTGTTTGATGCCAGTTCAAACACGTTTAAACATGTTGAAACATTACAAAACTGGTTGAAAATTGTCCAAACTTGTAAACCAGTTCGAAATTCATGTCTGGATTTGTGTTGCAGTTTTCATTTATGTTCTTGTAAGTTTTCAAACAGTCTATAAAGTTTCATTTTCAAAAAGTACGAAATTTGGAACCAACAAAATGTTGTTTGAAAATACAGTTCTGCTTTTTTAAATTTCAGTCATTCTAACTAGTTCGGTTGTTATCTATTTTAGCAAACTCAGTTTATATGACGGATTCGCCGCCACCATACCCGGGTATCAACGCTGCCTATCCGGGATACGGAGCTGGTGGAGTGCCACCACAACAGGGGGCTTGGGGAGGACCCCCACAATCTGCTCCACAACAGAACGGTGCCCCGGGATGGGCCAATCCTCACTACAACGGCCAGCCGATGTCGCAAGCAGGTGCGTATCCCCCCTATGGACAGCCTCAACAAAATTATCCACCACAGTACCCGCCACAGTATCCACCACAGTATCCGCCACAGTATCCGCCTCAGCATAATTATTAAATGGAACAATAATAATTGAAACACAAATTTAAAGTTCGAAAATATAAATAAAGCCTCATTTGTCTTGAATGTTTACAACTTCTTGGTATTGTCAAGTGCATTTCAACGTAATTTTTTATCTTTCAATAATAAGATGATATTGAGTCGTGAAAGTTGTGAAAAAAGTAACAGAATCGCTTGCCCTTTGATCTTATTGTTTTTGTTAGTCAATTTTGTTTTTGTTTTTTTTTGTTTTGCAATCGAGCTGTAAGAAATGAGAGGCAAAAAAGTTTGATTGAGAGACGTTGAAAAAAGCAGAAAACGAAACAGAATGAAACAAAACCACGAAAGTATTCAAACTGTCAAAAACCTCTGCTTGGTTGAAATTTGCTACTCGTCGACTTGTGAAAAAAAAGTTATTAGTCTGTAAGGTGTCTACTAGTAGCGCCAGCTCGTTTTTATCGTCCGATTATATTTTGAAAGTTTATGCATTCGCTATACAGATGTATCTATTCATATTAATCGCATTATATGAAGTTACCAAAATACAACTATTTTTTCCTGTCAGATACCGCTCGTTTTCATTTTTCTCTACCTCCAACGTACAATTCAAAGTTCAATCTCAGTTGTTCAAAATTTCGTCAACTCAATTCCTCGATAAACAAACAATTGCTTTTAGCAAATGTCTGAATGTAAATTTTTGTCATTGAACAAAGAATTTTAAAGTTAAATTTTTCCTTTTTTCCGAACTTTTTAGTTTGGGATTTTCAGTTTCGAAATTTGTTTGTTCGAGAGAACATATTTTTTCTTGGTATTTTTTCATTTGTTCTATTCGCCGAAAGTTTGCTAATTAGCTTTGGGGTTTTTGGATATTGTGCAAGGTCGATGACGTAATCGCTTGCGATAATTCATCGGGACTTTCACTAGGCCCCGCGTGGTTCTCTCACAATGTTCAAGTCCACGACACAATAGTCGCGCGCGGACAGTCCGACCGAAAGTGTTTGGTGGAACAAAAAGTAAAAGATCCAAGTCTGAGTCTCGGTTCGAACGACGTTTGGTTTGTCGGGAGAAAAAAAAACATGACCAAATCTTGTCAGTGACTATAAATTGTGAATCGAGTGAAAAGCGCGAGCAAAACGCTGGCGCAGACGTTGGGGGCACGTATGACTGACACTCGCGAGACTTACAATATGCCGAGGAAAAATGGCAGGGCCAAATGGTATCCCAGTGCGTACAAATTTCTTTAAATTCAATTTTAAAAGCATCATATCCAAATTGCAAACCATTTTTTCCTTTTATTTCTTGGTTCTAAGAGAAAAAAATGTTTTCGGAGTTTACAAAAATCCAAACTTGAGAATCAGAATTGAAAGCTTTGTTTCAATAAACTGCGAACTTGAATTCGAAGGATGGATGACGGGAATTTTTAAATAAATTAGTTTGAAAAAGTTGAGTGTGTAATTCTGTAAAAGACGAGGACTGAAACTTGAAGCAGAAAAGTGAGATTGTTGGGATGTGAATAATCAACTTTATTCCTGTTCAAGATAATGCTCTGCGAATATGCTATCCACACTTGTTTTTACTTTTGTCTTGTCATTCAGTTATGATTAACAAAGTAATTTTTACTTTGACTTTATTTTACTTTGAATAATGTTTTGCATAGTGATTTGTTTTCAGTTTTTATTTGGAATAAATTTGAATGCAAAATGGGTTTGATTTGATTTTTGTTGTTGTTTTATTAACTGATTTTCATATCTTTTTTAGATGCCAAGGCTGCTGAAGCTGCACAGAGCGCATATTATGACCCGAACAGGCCTCAGTGTGCATACGTCCCACCGCCTGCGTATTATGTAATTTGAATTTTCACTTTCTTTATTTTCAAAACAAGAAAATTAAAAAAACTAAACGCAAAATAAAAAAAAAGTAAACAATTCAAACAAATAAGTTGAAAAAACGTATATGGACCAGTTTCAGTTCGTTTTCAAACGATTGAAGTAATAGAAAAAGATTAATTATTACAATTTGAAGATAAAAGTATTAACAAAAGTAACAGTAATGTAGAACTCATGAAAGGTAGATTATTAACACATTGCTAAGCCGTTATAATGAGACGTTGTGACACAAGCTTGAATTTCATTTAATGAAAAAAACTATATGTTCTCTTGATTATTTACTTACATTTAATTTTGCTGAAATAAGATCGGTAGAACTGGTTCAATGTCACTTTTACTGTTACGAATAGTTATTAAATTGTAAAGTTATATTGCATTGTAAAATTTACATTTTGAAATGTGATTAATGTGTTTTAGGAAAGTCCACCTAGTTTCCAACAAGCAACTGAAAAGAAGAACCAGTAGTAGAGATGCAATGGGACTGGATTGTCAGAATGAAAATTGCCCACATTCCTCACAGTCTACATGGAAATAACGTCGAACGAATTGCTACAACACATCAACCGATCACGCAGAATTTTTACGAACCGACTCTCCTGTCCATAGTTCCTCACGAGTCGCAGACCAGAACTCAAACACGCGCAGCTGACACACGTGATTGTTTGAATAACAATGCAATTATTCACCGTTGACTGTTATTTAAAGATGAGATGAAGAAAAAAATCTATATAAATATATTTATATGTATTTAAATTCATATTGTTGTATATTTAGTAAGATGAAAAAAGTGGCGCAAGAATAACGCATCTTGTGGGTTGATTTTTAAACCTTTTTTTCTTTTATTTTCTCTCGTTTTTTTTATTTCTTCAGTCTCTGAGTTTGTGAGTTGCCAACAAATTTTGCATACAGTATTTTTGTAACTCACAATGAATTGTATTTAAAAAAAGGAAACAAAAATCAGCGCACTGGAAACGAAATACAAATTTTGAGCTGCGATCATTTATTCTCGAGGTACGAGTTGTGATTATAATAAAGATAGACGGTATGAGCAAGTCTCAGACAGTTGCGTTTTCACTTTTGTAATAATAATCGCAATGTTTGTTTTTGTGCAGCTTCAACAAGGCGTACGGAGACTTGTTCATATACAATTCTCATGTAATATTAAAAATAAAGATCATTGTATTTGACTCTAGGATTTAAGTGACGACATAAATAGGATACTTTTAGTAACCATTCAAAACGAACATTCTTAGCTGATTGCGTATGTACAATTTGACGAAAAAAAGGAGTTAATAAATAAATGAACATTTTTTTCTTTGCTGTAATTGTAAAATTAAGACAGAGGACATTGCAACGTTTCTTTGGATCGGTTCTTTGCACATTTTTACACTTTTTTGTTTCGTTTTTGTTGTATTAAAGTACTCACAACGATGGAATGAAATTATGTTGAGTTTTATTGTTAATGTAATATCAACACTGAAATAAACGCTACGTTAATCGTTTTGTTAATTGTCGTTAAATAAATATTCTTAAAATTTAAAATTAGTTTTTTCATTGATATCGCAATACTGTTCATGGTTCTTCATTCTGTACAAACTTTTTACAAAATTGCCAAATTCTCCTTGAGAAAATTTTAACGTTTTCTTTCTCGTTTTTTTGGTTGTTTTTATTGTTCAACCATATTCCGAGGTGACGGTCATACTAAACGTTCCATTTTCGACTCGAGTGCTGTGGTACCATACTCTTGTGTCCAGAAGGATGATGTCACCCTCGTCGACAAAAAATGTAAATGGTTTACAAACGTGGTTACATTCAGGGGTCGGAGCAACCGTCCACGTTTTGCTACCTTGGAGCTGAGCCTGCCACATCAGTCTTGGAATGTAATCCAGCTAGAAAGAACGAAAATGTTTCTAAATTTGTGGAATTAAGGTCTTCAATTAATAAATTACGAAACTGTGATTACTTAGTTACCGAATTGCGGAATTGCGATTTTTAAATTGTGAAATTACACGTACAAATCATAGAACTAAACTTCATAACTTGTTAAATTACAATTTTGCACAATTAAAATGTCATGGTACTATTGATAATCAAAATGTGTTTCATAAATTGTTTAAATTAAAAAATTGTTCAACTCACATGCATATGTGCTCCCTGTTCGTATCCCAGGAACACATAATTCGTCGGTGGTACTTCAGCATCATCCGGCAAGAAACTCGGCGTTCGATAAAACTGTCTCATATCCTCGAGCACCTGCGGGTGACAATTCTTCCAGCCGACATACCAGGGTCTCGACCCCTCATTTGACGCCCTCTTCCGGTCCATCTGGAGCACTTGCTGCAAGTTCTCAAAATCGCTATGGAAATGCAGGAACTGGCACTCCTCGACCACGGACTCATAAGCGTCCGGGATCTCATCATACAGTCGTCGAAAATAATCCAAGCTAAAAACTCGACTTGCTGGCCAGTCTTTGGCTGCTCCCTTTACAATCATCGGTCTTGACGAATATGCAAAAAGTTTGAAAGATTCTCGACTGGCATTTGTCAGCACCAGAGCCTCAGTTGTGTTGGAGCAGTAGGAGCAGTCTGAGACCGGCCTGGTGAACTCCCACAGAAGGTAGTTGTTGGCCAGGATGCATCTGGATGCCAGCAGACTCGAGGGGTTTAAAAAAATAACCGAGATCAAAGTCAAAGGCAGGACGAGAAAGATAATCAACCTGGAGGAATCTTTCGAAGACGACTTTTGTGAACTAATTGACCTTAGCACTTTTAAGGTCACGCCTTGAGATAGAAGCGTCCGGTTGAGGTCGAGAAAGTCCTGCACCAGGAGATCTTTGGTCACCTCTTGGGAAATTTCATTTTCGGTTTTGTTTGCTTCTTTAACCATAACTAGGAGGGATCTCTACGTTGTTGTTTTGATGATTTTTCTGCGGTCATTCTCGGCTAGATTCCGGATCGGTGAAGGGTGAAATTTGTCTTTACGGAGCATCCTGAAAAACATCGTTCTCTTGAGTAAACAGTTTTCATTTTGATTCAAATGTTTCACTTTATCTAAGATTTATCTAACATTATCCTGATAAGGATAAAATTTATCAACTTGTTAAAAAGATGAAAATTCATAAATTCAGTTATAGTTTTTAGTTTCAAAAGTTGAAATAAAGGTTCAAAGGAGAAATGTAGTTTTGTGAGTGTGAATTATGAAAAGTAGACTTATGTAAAAAAATAAAGAAGTACTTGTTTGAACAATGACGAATGAATCATGTCGCGACTTCTTACGTCACTCTTCGTACATTCTTTAACGTGGCTACGAAACTTGGCTTGGAAATTGCCTTGTTCATCAGATAAGCGTTGCAAAAATTAATAATACATGAGTAGAAGAAAAAACTTTCTAAACAAAATACAATTTTGCATACGAAAATGCAATTTCTTCTTCTACTAACTAATAAGTATAAGAAACCTGATTTTTAATTTCAAAATAACAGAACTAAACCGAACTAAACCGAACTTAAAATGGTTAAAACTGATTTTCAATCTGAAACTAAACGAATTTTACTAATTAAAACTTGTCTCAAACTTGATTTATAGTTTGAAAATAGCAATTTTTTCGAAGTTTACACTCGCGAGAAATGTTTTCAACTGAAAGAAGTTAAGCTGAACTAAAAGTGGAAGGAAATGGATTGAAAAAAGTTGGTAACGTCGATTTGTGTTATTTATCAGAGTTTATAAGTGGCATTCCTTTATGATAAACTGCGTCTTTCTAATGCTCGTTACCTCGGTCGTCGTCCCCTCTTTAGATTGCGAGGCTCATCTTGTAAAATGTTCTCATTCGCTAAGACGAGTGTGACTACAAGAACAAGTGTTCACTGAATGACAGCACTGACTGAATGATCCCGCTCGTTGAATGGGATCTGAGCGACTGGTTATCGCGTTATCGCCGACATGTCACACACCTGACTCGTGGACTTGGCCTTGGACAAGTTTGACTTTTGCCTTCTATCTGACGAGAGGCCGGACTATTGATCAAGCCTGTCACACTTTCACCTTCCGATTGGTCGAGAGTCTGGAGAGAGACTGCCTGTACCACTCTGCTCTCTTCTCGGCCCAAGTGCATCTGCTCCCCTTCAGCGCCGGCTCTTTTAAAAACTCAATAAAGCGCTTCCTGCGGACCCATATGCCGCTTTTTGTCACATGACAAGTTCCTGTCGTCCTCTCACATTCTCAATCACCGTCTCAACCCCCTATCTCATCCTGAAAATCACAGTTTCGTACTTTTTTCTTTTTCAAACTTAACTCTTTTTTAACTGAAAGAGTTAAAAACAAAGTTTAAAGGAGTTAAAAGTCACACAAGTTGGAATGTTGTTTTAGTTTTGATTATTATTCGAATCAAAGTTTTGAACGTTAAAAAGTTAATGTTTTTGTTAAAAAAGAAAAGACAAATTAGAAACAGAAAAAGTTTCAAGTTTTTAGGAATAGGAAGTTGGGAATATTTTTGAAGTATCAATTCAGATAAACCAGTCATCTCTGACGAGCGGAAAGTTTTTTTTGTTCCTTTTTTTCCTGGGGTTTCAATATCAACAGATGTTATGGGTTAATGAAGGGATGAAGAAGAGATCAGTTTTGTGAGAATGATAGGTGTCAGAGAACAGATTTTTTTTTCATTTTTAGACACGTGTACTTGTGACGAGTAAATTATTACTTACCGTACTTTTTGCAAAATTCAACAGGTGTTTGAATAAGTTGCAAATCGAAGATTTGAAATCATCTTCTTCGAATTGTAAAATTTGCATATTCACAT
>JAGTPF010000043.1:0-12500 GCA_020615435.1 Telenomus remus | reverse complement strand
TATAAATCGTGCATGTTTTTTATCAAAAGATTTCGGTGCACTTTCATCCCAATTTAGCGTTCATGCGAAAAGTTTAGGAATTGACCCAACGAGCACCAACTTAAAAATTCAAAATGGAAGCGCGCTGGTAAACGGCGAACGAAACAATGGCTCTCCCAGGGTAGAACAAGGTCTTTTCTTTTGAAAAGCGATGTATTGCAAGATAACAGCGAGATTCCGACTGTCCCTATCGATTTTTTTCTGAATGTGTCTGCCTAACATTCGGATACCCGAGGAGCACGCTCTTTCGCAAATTATCTTCTTAGTGTCAGAGAAAGGTCTCTCCACCAATCAGGGCGCAAGCTTTAAAGTGGCAGGTCAGTATCAAGCGAGCTTTGAGGTTAACTCATCGTTTTTCCAATCTTGTTTTTTTAATAAAAAAAATAGTGAACCGAAAAGTTGGCAAGAAAGACATGAATGGGTATTATGAAAGACAAATTTCAGATAAATTAATGGATCATCAATGAAATAATGTCATAAAAACGTTTTATTTTGGAACTTTGACTGTTTAAATGTGCACTCTCTGTCACGCTACCGTGCGTTCTCTTTCACCCTAGCCCAGCTGAAAATTGGAGGGGAAACCTTAGTACAGAATATGAGTTAAAGCTGCTGTTGAGTTTGAAATGAAATTTTGTATCAAATCAGCTGATGAATCATATTTCAGCGGTGATTAGGAAAGACCAGTTGAGTGACGTTATCAAAAACGTCAATTTTACGCTATAACCAATTTTTTTTAAAAGTGTACTTTTAAATCATGAGTTTTTGTATTCGGATCATTTTTTGAACTTTAATATATTGACAAAACTTCTATCAGTTCTGATATTAGATTTTGTCAAACGCTCTTTATAACCTCATAATTTTTTGTGTCAAAACGATAACGTTTTGCAATATGAAATATCAAAAAACAATGCGCCGCTCATCGACCATTAGCGCCACCGCATTGATTGATGTTTTCCATTCCCATCATTAATTGATGTACAGACATCAATATCTTTTCTCTGCGTGTATGTCCGCGTGAATTTTACTTTCAATAACCTAGATATTTTGATAACAAATGTTACGAATAAGATACATAATATATTATTAAAGGATTATTTTAACGTCTAGATTTAACTTTATTCGTCGTGTTACACCTACTTACGAACTATTCAATATCGCAAACATATTCTGACATACATATTTCGTCAAATTATTAATTAAAGAGCAAAACTAATTTTCATTGCAAATTGTTGGCAAATGACAAGATATTGAGTGGCTTAGAGGTAATATCAGGTAACTTTTCTTCTAATATTCCATAAAGAAAATTTTTTCAATTATTAAAACAATCATTGTCCAATAATTGTCGTTAAATAATGAATCATACAAGTTTTAAATTTGGTGTAATATAAAAATGAAGTTACCTGATTTTACCTCTAAGCCACAGATATATTTATTGCTAAACAAATATTGCAACCACGTTGAAAATTGATATTGCAATTAGAGAGTAAAGTTGAAATATCATTTTTTAAATTTAAAAACTTGACTTGGCGATTTCAACGACCTTCATCACCGAAAACTTTTCCTTTCTCGAGCCTCAAACGTCTTTATCCTCTATGTTGAGGATGCGACGAACGGTGACGTTGTTGTACTAAACGCAATGTTTTAGACATCTGAGAGTCGAAAATTTCTTTGGTTATTACTCCAAGGGGTTGAGAACTGTGATTCACCGCATCTGAAAATCATAGAACATTAATTCTGCGAAACAAAATTTGTTTTTTTTCTTGTTGTTATTTATTGTGTTCAGTCACTGTTATAAATAAAAAACAAATTTTTGAAGTGTTACGAAAACGCATCAACAGCAGGAAATAGGTTAAGATGGAACACTGCAAGTGTACAAAAAACGTGATTAAAAATTTCTATTTTTACCTCTAATTAGGGTGATTAGTTTGCTCTTATGCAGAGCGAGCTTGGCTACTCTATCATTCCTTTCCTTTCCTTTCCATGAAAAATGATGAAACAATGTTTCATCTGTGACGAGGGCCATCAGACAAAAGTTTTGTACCTGCTTTAAATTGAGACCACCTAGACTTATGAGGTAAGCAAGCTGAAAGTAGCAAATACATTATGTAATAATGATAATTAGTTAATATCGTAGAGAAAAATTTAGACAACATTTTGATACTAACTATTTCTTCGTACTTTTCAGGAGAAACATTTTCTAAGTTTTTGACGTCTTCGGGTGACGTACGAGGTAACTCTGCTGGTTTCACTGGATTGGCTCGAGGACGTTCACGGAGGACAGCTCTTATATTTTGGACTAGTCCATGAAGCTCATCCATTCTGATGGTAAAAAGTTATTATAATTTAGAATGAAAAAACCTGCGAAAATATTCTAAGTATGCACCGAAAGATTCATACCTTCGTTCCATGCGTTCCAACCTTTGAGCAATAGGTGAACTTATTCGTCTGTTTAGAGTCCTTGACCTTGTACGGGTCCTAGACCTTGTACGTGTCCTAGATGTAGTACGTGCCCTTGACCTTGTACGTGTCCTAGACCTTGTATGAGTCCTAGACCTTGTACGTGCCTTTGACCTTGTACGTGTCCTAGTCCTTGTAGGTGTCCTAGACCTCGTACGTGCCCTTGATCTTGTACGTGTCCTAGACCTTGTACGTGTTCTTGAGCTAGTACGTGTCCCAGACCTTGTACGTGTCCTTGACCTTGATCGGGATCTTGAACCTAAAGGTGAGCCTAATCCTTCGGAAAAATCGTTTAGCATACGAGGAACAGGCGTTGGTGAACGAGAAGCAGAGTTTGATCTTGATGGTAATGGTGGAGATCCTGTTGCATGAGAGAATGTCGGTTGTGATGGTAATCCTCTTGCAGAAGTGTGCGTCGACTGGGTAGAAGTTTGTGGTCGTAATGATGTTGATGGTAATTCCAAAAAATCGGACACTGGTTGTGCAGTAATTTCTGGCGGTAATGCTGTTGCGCTAGTGGATCTTGGCTGTGGTGGTAATGTTGCTGGAGTAGTGGACCTCGGCTGTGGTGATAATGCTGTTGGAGTTGTGGACGACCTCGGCTGTGGTGGTAATGTTGTCGGAGTAGCGGACCTCGGCTGTGGTGATAATGCTGTTGGAGTTGTGGACGACCTCGGCTGTGGTGGTAATGCTGTTGCGGTAGTGGACGACCTCGGCTGTGGTAGTAATGTTGTCGGAGTAGTGGACCTCGGCTGTGGTGGTAATGTTGTCGGAGTATCGGACCTCGGCTGTGGTGGTAATGCTGTTGCGGTAGTGGACGGCCTCGGTTGTGGTGGTAATGCTGTTACAGTAGTGGACCTCGGCTATGGTAGTAATTTTGCAGTAGAATTGAGTATTTTTTGGGTGAAAGGTGTTTTTTCCTTCGTTTGGTCGTGATTTTTGTCGTGCCCAGCAGTTGTCTCTTCCTCAGACTCCGATCCTAAACTCTCTGCAACCTCTCTGTCTCTTGCTGGAAACGCTTACAATATTACATGTTTGAATATTTATTTTCTTATTGTTTTATTTTAAACACGAAGTGCTCCTTCGATTTCTTAATATACATCTTTTCATTATAAAAAGTAGACAAATTTTTCAATTGCGAATGGTTCAAAAAGTACAACAAACTATGTACAATCGCGTTTTCAAATTATTTACAGTTTAAAATTAGGTGATCTGATTTAAAATCAACATAATTTTACAGTAAGAAGAACTTCAAAATTCTCACTGATAAACGAATAAACGAAAATGTATTTCCTTAAATTGCATACAATCTCAATAACAAACCTGATTGATTTTCATTGAGGAACTTATCAATTTGTCCTCGAACTTCTTCGACGTCCTTCCTATGATCTTTTTGTTTTTGTTTTCTTTTTTTTTCCAGTGTTATCTGATGAGTATCGTTTTGGTTTCTTTCTCTGACGTTTGGATTGTCGTTGTGGAGGATCGTTTTCTTTTTGGTTTTTTTCGAGCGCAGCATCGTCGTCTGAGTCTGAAGATAAATCAATCGGCCGGACAATCTGCCGAAATAATTTGGAACTTGATGATATTATGACACTTAACTTTATAAATGTACTATTCCAAATTTTCATTATTCTACATTTTGTATCACAAACAAAGTATAGTTGTTCTACGAATCAAACGAAGAAAATAGTCTAATTAGAATCAATTTTGAAAGATTTTAGTTACCTTTTTTCGCCTTATGTTGTTTCCGTAGATGGAAGTTATTGATTTGAGGTACAAAGATTAAAAGTTGGCTTGTTAATAACCGCTTCAATCGTTCACTTTGTTGTTCGGAAGAAAGCAAAAGTGACAAACATTTTTATTTACAAGTGCAGACAATGAGTCTAGAATAATCTTTTTTTCATACTGTTTGTCTTTATTTTATGCATGTTCGAGAGAAAGAACAGGTTAGATGCTGTGTTGTTTCATTCAACACACAGGATGAAGGAGCTGATTTGGGAAACGCACTAACCTCACTTATTTAACACGTCGTTGTTTACAGATGTCAAAGTGCACCGTAGCGGAAAAACTGAATTAATAAAAAAATTCAGTCTATCAATCGAGGTAAAGCATAAAAAAATCTTAAATATTACCTATCAATATATTTCTATTTATTACACCTTTTTGTGAGGGTGAGAGAAACTTTGCGGGTGACAAC
Source organism: Telenomus remus (assembly GCA_020615435.1). Taxonomy (NCBI): domain Eukaryota; kingdom Metazoa; phylum Arthropoda; class Insecta; order Hymenoptera; family Scelionidae; genus Telenomus; species Telenomus remus. Next base: position 7,807 of record JAGTPF010000043.1, on the reverse strand, counting down.
TTTGTCAACTTTGTACCCCAATAATAGCATTCGTACACCATAGACAAATTTTTTGTTAGGTTTCATTACCCCTGTCAAGTCCTAATTTCTCTCGTCTCAAGTAAAAAACTGTCCACAAAGAAATTCTACATGAAGCGAAACAAATGTAGTAGGTCAGGTGAATCCTGGAGATGCTTCCATTTGATGGACGTCACGACCTGATCACGACTACATCGACGATATGTTCAGAGCTGGAATTTTTATATTACTGAGCAAGTCTTGTACTTTTTACCAACAGCATAAGTGGCCGATCACCTAGTATCGTCTCAGGTATTCAAATGTAAACAACATACAATTTCAATCAAAGCGAATTTTTTTTTATCATTTCAATTTCAATGATTCGAATAAACAATTTTTATTATTAAAACTTGAATGTTCCTTATCTGTTTTTGCATTTACTAATTCAATTAGTTCATTTTCTAATTTCAGTTCCAGTCTTACCACCCTCATCTGTAAGTCACGAAACGGTAATTATGACGTCGAGTGCATCGATGACTTTATGTGTGCCAGTGACGACACGAAGCGCTTCTTGCGGGCTGAGTGCAAGGTCCTGCGCAGACAATTACACTTACAGTCTACCGAGGCCACATTGGTAAGCACACAGTCCGACACCCTGAGATTTTGAGCGTCGCGGGTTCGATTCTCGCTCGAGATCTCGTGCAACGGAAGTAAAGCCGCGACTGGTTGAAGTTTTTTTTTTTTTGAACATTTTTTCAATGCAAAATCTGCATAATTTTATATTTATTATGCATATTTTATGTTTTCCTTGATTACTATTAACTTTTTTAAACGCGTCACATTCTCCGTAACTTTCCGAGACTTTCCAGCACGAGTATTCCGGGACTTTCCGGCACTTACGTTGCACAACTCCGGGTATTTCCGGGACTTTTTATCCGGAATCTCCCGGATTCTTTCCCTCGGGAAGTTTCCTAATTTTTCAACTGGTCGAGACTTAAAATAAATAGCTTGAAAGAATTCACAGTTTGTCCAAATGATGTCTGGATAAAGTTCAAATATCATACGTATGATGCAAGTAGCAACAACTTGGACATCTTGAACGCAAACCGTTCCTTTCTGGACTTCAAGAGAAGTGAGTTGGTCCCAGCCTATCAAAAAAAAACATCTACTCAGCGAGAAGAAAAGAAAGGATTTCCAAACAATGAAAGACAAATTCTTTATTCTGATTGAACATCACGGCTTCTACGAAGAATTGCTGAAAGATTAGGTTTTGCAGTTTTGCAGAAAACTGAATATTTTCAAATCTGTTTATATTTATATTTTTGAATAATTACTGTTAATTAATGTTTATAACAATATTCTAAATGACTTGTTCTTTGTAAAACAATTGAAATAAATGTTATGATCAAATTATCATTAAAAAATTTTGTATACGTATGTAAAAAGGGTGCATACCCAAAACATCATCAAAAACTGTTTTATTTCAAATAATCATCGAAAACTATCTCATTTCGAGTCATCGTTCATAAATGTTTTATCTCAAATCATCAGTGAAAACTGTCTCATTTCAAATCATCAGTGAAAACCGTCTCATTTCAAATCATCAGTGAAGCCTGTCTCATTTCGTGTTATGTTATGAACAATTCAACCTGTGTCGCCAAGTACTTACAACGAGGTTTGTGTGATTAACAGTTTCCTGTGTTCTTTCTTGTGGCTGATTTCAAAATATCTCATTTATTCTCTGACTTCACCCGTTGTGATCTCTAGCATTACGACAGACATTAAATGAACATTTTACCTGTTTTTATTATTTCATTATTTCCCTTTCATTGGACCACAAACGTTTGAACAATTTTATTCTATATCTTATTATAAGCGTAACATTTGTATCACATACCACATTAGTATGAGCCTTCCCACTACGCAATGATGAAAAAAATATGATTCATATTCGAATCATATCCGAATCGAACGCCATTCTGCCCGCGTTCTTGTCTTCCGCTGTGACAAATATTCATTTACCCCTGCACATGTCCATGTTTGTTTGTACTTCCCCAGAAGGAAGTCAAATTTTAATTTTATTACTTGTTTTCTATTATATTTGTTCTGTCACTAGTGTCTGTTCCTTATCTGGTGCAACCACCCTACAAAGAGACAAATTGCTTGGTTCGTTTAAATAAAGTCATGTACCTTTGTAATAGTTTAAATTAGTAATGTTAATTCAAATAATAAGTTTTATAATGCAGCGCGATGCTTTGGAGTTTGAGTTGGCCGCTTGTTACTCATCAGGTATGTCTTTGTTTCCGATTTCGTTGAATTGTTAATTGTGTTTTTGTGCTGCAAATGGGTAAATAGCAAAATACGTATGGTTTTGAAAGAAAACACAATAAAAGGTATATTATCACTATCTCTATCAACTAGTTTATTTAATAATTTCGAGTAATCTCGCAAATTGATACAGTGTTATTATGTACATAATCAACGTTTAACTGTAATGAAATATAAGACTTTAAATTCATTTTTTTAATATGCCTATCGCATGAAACCTGCGTATACATTGAACAGAAGAACAATTTATGAAACAGTCATCAATAAATAGAGTAAATATTTATAAATAATTGACATCAATGTACTTTTCAATGGATATGCATATGACATTATACAATATAAATAAATAACATTTAACAATCGTGGTTTTTCTCATTATTTGCGTCAGTGAATTTTTCATAACCTAAATAAATAAATCAGTCTGGACGATTGATCCATGTTTTGTTATATCACAACTATCCAATCTGGTTGATACAGCCAGATTCCCATACAACAAAATCGACCTGGTTACGTGCCCAAGCCATAAGAAAAACAGTTCGGTAAATTCTACCAGACCAATTTTTGGAAATTATTTAAATATTTTCCCTGTCAGATAGAATATTCCAGTTGACAGAAAAAATCGTGAACTGTGAACATTAAAGATGTGTCACGGCATGGAATCTGGTTGTATCCAGAGTAATCGGTAACCCAGTATTTACACTGGATCGTAAGTTCCGAACAGTCTAGTTTGCAGTTAAATCAGCTAATGGAATTCAAATGCTGGTTACTGATCTAAACCGCGTTGCAGTCTAAGAATAGCGTTCTGCAATCCTCACCCGATCTTCCACGTCTTCCAGCTTCGTACAAAGCCTCGAATCCTACCCCACTTTGTCGTTGCAATAAGTAACTCGTTGCGTACCTACAAAATTTATATTTGTTTAAATTAATCTCGTTTCCATTTCAGTTTTGATCACACGGAGACAAGTTCGGTGGAGTATTCTCCGTCGAGAGTGGATCAGGGAACTCCGTATTCTGTGGTTAACGAACACCAATAGGGAAACAACAACTACCGGTTTACACACTACCAACGTTTGGGTGTTTGATATTCTCCGAGTCGGAGGTGTACGGAACATTAGTAGTATGTAAACATCGAATACGGTAGTTGTTATTTCCCAATTGGGGTTCGTCAACCACAGAATACGGAGTTCCCTGATCCACTCTCGTCGGAGGTTATACACCATCGAACTTGGCACAGTGCATATTCCATAGGCTATAACTCACGATCCCAATTGGCAGAAAATTGACGATGTTCCTTGAGTGTCAGCAGCACATTCTGCACTAGCCTCGCAAAGAGCTCTTTCAGCGCAACCTCTTTGACCTTCTTCTTCGGCTCTTCCGTAACTTCCAAAAGATTTCATTGATCTTACGTATCCCTACATCAATAGCAATAATGAATTAATTTCATCGTGTATTTTTAAATACTAAAAAAACAATATTTACTTTATCGTTATAACGCAGATATATATATGTATATATATATACATATTTGAAAAGGGCGCAGGACAACTCAACTTTTCCAACTCAACTTTTGGCGCAACTCAACTTTTTTAACTCAACTTAAATCAACTCAACTTACGTACAACTCAACTTTTTATATAAAATTAAATAATAATACAATAAATCGATAAATCAATATCACAAAACCGTATATTTACGTATTTTTGGTCTTTGGCTCTTTTTTATATTTAGTTGTGGGGCGGGGCAAGGGGGGTCTCCCCCTTACGTTACTGTGGGGATGCTAGAAAGTAGAAATTATGCGTAGAAATTGCATAATTTTTGCAAGTTGAACTGTCGAAGTTGAGTTCAAAAAGTTGAGTTGTCACAAAGTTGAGCTGACGAAGTTGAGTTGGAATAGTTGAGTTGTGAGTAACAACTCAACTTTCAGATAACAATCTAAAAAGCGAAAAATGAGCAAAATATATTTATTTTTGAAACGAATTGCGGACCGAAAAATACCATTCTTTCATCATTATTATACATAATAAATTATATGATTTAGACAGATTTTCCGATAGTAGATTCTTATGTTACACAAATAGTACAATAATGAAAAAAAAATTAAACAAAATTTTGATTTCAAATCATAGAGTTGATTGTTTGAAGAAATAAAATACATTTAACAAACCTTCAGCATAGAAATGGAAGCAACAGCTGCTTCAGACATGGTGTCTCTACGTCCGAGAGAACGAGCAGTCAAAGAGCGATGTGAGAAGGACGTTTTAAGAGCATCCAAAAGATTGATGATGATGCCAATAAACTGCACAAACAAAAAATTATGAGTAAATAACTTTTTACGTTTTTTTGGTTGTTATTTTAAAACCAATGAATAAATTTTAAAATAAAAAATAATTTTTACATACAAGGTTATGCTCTAAAAATATGACTATAGATCATTCAACGAAAATAAAAAGAAACATTTCTTTGGCAGAGCACTTAAATGTATCAAGAATGTAGGTCACTTTCAGTCGTATGGAATATACCAATTCGCTATTTTATTATTGAAGTATGTGTAAAACGGCACGGCAAAGTTTGTACCTCGGCATGCATATGTTGCCACGATGATTTTACAGTCAACATGTGAAAATTGTGAGAGATGTTTTTGCGATAAAAACATGGTCTTTTTTTACACAGGTATTAATATTTTTTCATAAACAATTTTTGTGAATTTCGCGCTGTGCTATTCAACACGTTTGATCAAATGAATAATTAAATCTGCTAGTTTTTATATACATGCACAAATTTTTTTTAAAGTAAGTCAATCACATTTTCAACTGCAAACAAAAATTCAAAAAAAAAAAATATTCGCATTTGAATTTTGAATTAAAATGATGATTCAAAAATTGACGCATTTCCTGAAAAGAACTAAAAATTGTCATACGAACCTCTGAAGCTTGTTTAGCTATTGTAGCTACTTGATCAGGATTTCTCCCCTGGCCTAGAAATGCGCCCAGTACCGCTGTCAATATACCCTAAACCAATATACCAACTATGTGCTAATGTTGCTTCAATATTTACAGAGTGACTAATTTTATTTTTAATCTCATGATCATCAGAAGTAAAAAAAATTTCGAATACAAATTTCAACGATAGTTCCAACTGAGTAAATGAAATTATGTTCGTAAAATTGGAAAAGCATCTACTCTGTGAGATTCAAGCGAATCTACATAGTAAGAAATGTATGTACATAAAAGTCATGGATGATGAAATAGCAAATCAAAGTTTTGCTATTCCAAGATCCAAAAAGTGTTTTAGAGAATCTATTAACTTACAGATTTTTTTTTAATTCAAAACATGAACAAATAATACCTGCATCGGTGGGCTCTGGTTATCAACTTTATCGATGCCATCTACAGGTTGTTGCGGACCACCAAGAAGGGCTGTGAGAACTCGCAATCCTACTGATAACAAATTAGCCCAAGGACTGACTGGAGCTCCGTCGTCGATGTCATTTTTCGATGGTCCTGTGATTCCTCCACCTTGTCCAAGTAACATTTGCATCAACATGCTCAACATATTCGACCATGAGAATCCTGCTCCATTTTCCTAATAAAAAATTTATTTTTGTAGCATTTTATTTCATTATTTTATTCATTTATGTATTTATTTAGATATTTATTTAAATGTTTATAAACCACATCAATTGATTCGGTTTTATTGTATGTTCGAAATGTTCGAAATGTAATTAATTACTTGGATGGAATTCGTGCTAATGTCGTCTAAATCATCATTAAGAGCTACTTTTTTCATAGCATTTGGCTTCTCTGCAAATTTCCTCTCCTCGATTTTAACCGGTGAATCGTGAAGTTGTGGGACATACACTGGATGCTGCGGTAAAGCGAATGTCTGTCCTAAGACAAGGCCCAGCAGGCATAAGGATAAATACTGAATGGACTGCATTCTGCAAAAAAAGCGGGTTCTGCACATTAGTGTATAAAATGGATGAAGAACGAAAAATAGATGGGCCAAAATGATCACTGCATGATGATTCATAACAAAAAATTACTGATTAAGTGATCCAATGATTGTGTTTTATTAACCTAGTTGCTAATTGATCCATAAAACTAATGATCCAGTAGATCAATGATCCAACCAGTAAATAATCCACTGATCTAATGATCTAACTTATAACAAATATCCGTAACTAAAGAATAAGTAATCCAATGATTTTGTATCAATAATCGCAGGATAATATATCGTTGCATTACTAATGATCATTTATTATCAATCACTCTACAGCACGATTATTTCATAGCAATAATTTCCTATCATAATTGGTAACGAGGTAGAACAAAATATACGTATAGATAATGATCAATATTTATCTCTAAGAGTAGTGTTACATTTTCGCGTGTAATACTGTTTTTATTTCAGAATTAACTGTTTTAATTGGATACCTAATAATTAACTCATCATTTCAATCCACTTTGCAATGATTTTATGTTATCTTGTTTAGCACAGGTAGTTTTACGTTACACTAATTACGTTACAGTTATTGAAATAAAACTGATACAACAAATCATAATCGTTTCTTCGATTTTTAATTTTATTTTTAGAATCAAGTTAAACTATAGGTAATGATAGAATTTTGTTTCTTGGCCAACAAATAATGAAATCTTAGGGCAAAGAGAAATGTGAGCGTGAAATCAAAGAGTAGAAAAAAAACAAGCGATGAGGAACCTTGACCACGAATCTGGGACACGGCGGTTAAGGCCGTCGTGACAGGAGCTCCGCTCAAGCTCGTTAGCCCACTTAGTATGACTCAAGTTTATTGAACCCAGCTGAATCCCGTTACTCGAAAAGGCGGTCGCGACCTACTGCCGCAAAGTCTTAAGCCATGAAAAATACATATATTATATACACTGCAAACACCTAAATATTAAGTGGAAAGTTTTCACAAACTTCTTCGTACACTTGCAATCGTTTAGTAAGTTTGAAACCGAAATGTCGCAAAATAGCATTAAGTTTGTTTAAAATTTAGAATTTAACAAACAACAATTTCACCCGGATACAATAATTTTTGCTAAAATGCATAATCAATCTAAAACGCGTAGGCTCATCCTTGAGGTACTTACATGAAAAAAGTTCGTTAAACAAAAAAAAATAGAATTGTTATTAGTCACCAATTAATAATGCAAAAATAAAAAATGTAGCTTCCACTGGTTTAAATAAACACTTATCCAAAAAGAGTTCACTTCACAAATGCAGACCGAGGAACACACTTAATATTGTTCGGTTGATAATGATAAATTGAATCATTTTTGTTATTACGTTTTTATGTGTGGCAGAGATACCGCGGATGATCGTTGTAAAAAGAAAATTCTATACTTCATGTACTCACTTCGGTAATCTCAGGTGTATTTCCGTGACACTGACTTTCAGTTCTGAAGATGAAATTCTTTGCGAGGTCTTCTATATAGCCACGCACACCTTGTGGGGATAAACC
>JAGTPF010000042.1:0-73715 GCA_020615435.1 Telenomus remus | reverse complement strand
TACAAACGAAAAGTAATGTCAGTTATAAAAAGCCAACATAATTAACACCGAGAAAGAAACGTGAAAAACGTGCACTTAACGATATTCGCATTGTGATTTTTATTTTGACTATCGTTTCATCAAGTCCACTTTATTAACTTTTGCTATTCCAACGGAGCAAATTTCGATCAAGTCAATGATATTATGTTTATATTTTAATGTCTTTTTAGAATAAATAAAAAAATTATTTTTAAGCGCAAAATAATTGTTTTGTTTTTATCTATTTTATGCAAACAATTTTTTGTTACTAATAGTATAACAGAAAATGAGACTAAACATCAGGATAAAACGAACAATTCTTAAGGGAGAAAAATAATGATGAAATTATTAGAAATGTACATTAAAATATAAAATAATTCATTGATTGAATGAAATGTGTTCGTGATAAACAAAGTTAATAAAGTGGACATGATGATACGATAACAAAATCCAAATCACAATGCGAATTTCGTATAATTGCACGATTTTTCAGTGTGTTGTCGGTGTAAATTATGTCGCTTTTTATAACTGACCTACTTTTCGTTGTACGTACAGGTGAACTCTCCCTTCAGCCACAACCGTATTGCAGTCAAATTGCCGTTCCACCGTGTGTCATATGTTATCGTATTTTTTTTGTCTGTGTTTAATATTGACATTCCGGCGTTTACCGCAGTTTATAAATTATACAAAAACAAAATAATGAGGTGTATGAAAGTGACGAGAAAAATAATAATTGTTTTTCTACAATCATTGTCGATAAATCGGTAATGATAGTTTTATTAGTAATTTTATGGTTGCTTTATGATGATAAATTTGTGAAAATGTGACTATTTTAGGAATCATAAATTATATGTGACAAATTATTTACAATTTTTAATATTCAACATTGATATCGCTTTTCTGAAATCTTAATTCGCTATTTTTTGTCACTTAACAGAATTGAATAAATAATGACTTATAAATTTAATAATTTGAAACAATATCAACGAAAGAACTGATAGTAAATTAGAGATACTGATTTAGATTGTATAACTCTGATCCAAAAAGATACAGAAACAGAATTAGCACTTAAAAAGTACAGTTAGGATGAAAAAAAGAAAGAGCGCGTGTCGCACCGTCGAGCAGATCGCCATAATGATTATCGTTGCGTTTGTTCCTCGCATACTCTTCGGCGCAACAGGTGGCGACGAGGTATAAATAGCGTCAAAGTAACGACAAATCCTATCGAACTTGCGGCAATGAATCGCTCGCATTCGCGAAAATTCGATTGCATTCGTTACGCGACGCTTTCAAGGGTGCCCGATTGATTGAAGAATCCCAGCACCGCTCGGTCAAGCGACTCAACGGTCCTACCAACTTGTTATTTTAATTAGTCGACCTGGGCTAACACGGAAAAATTTAATTAATCACTACTTTGGCATTTCATCGTAAAACAATTTTTTGTCATATCTAAATTAACGAGAAATTATAACGTATTTAAAATAATTCGAATGCAATATCGTTAAAGACATTGTTAGAGTGGAATTGATTGATTTTATTTTGTTTCAATTATCTTTTCACGGTTGTTGAAGTATATCGGCAGCGGAAAGTAATTTACTCATTAAAACCGCATACGAGCGATAAATAATTGAAAGTGTTATAAGCAGATTATTTCATATATTTATTAAAGAAGTTTTTATTTGTGATTTCAATCGGAATCATTCTGCAGATATGAGATTGAAATATCAATTTATAGGCGGTGATATTTGAATCATAACGTAAATTTGATTATTTTGAGATAAAATGAACTTTTTTAATGGCTGCAAAATTTTCCAACGAGAAGGAAAACGTTGAAAATTGGATTTTATTAATTTTCCCGAACGTCGAGGATCAATTGAATAAAACTGAGGTTTTCAATCGCACAATTCCGGTCGTATTTTTGCTCTTAGAAGATCGTTCCACGAAGGGAGAATCTTTAATTATTTGGATGAAACAATTACGAAAGAATAAAACGTCTCGGGATCTTCTTTGAATCAACTTTCTGGGAGTTTTAAATTCATTATTTAATATTGCACCAAGGCGGGTCTTGTTGCTCGGCGTTTATCGATCGTCCGGAACTTTTGTCAATCTCTTTTATATGTAAAACAGCGCAGAAGAAAAAATACGCTCGGCGCTTTTTCAACGGCATCGAATTTCTCCGTAGTAAAATAACGAATAATGGATCGTGTACATCTCGTCGTTTTAACGCTTGTTTAGTTTTTGTGCCTGGTCGTCGTGGCTGAATGATTACATCGACCCCGCCGATTTAATTAACTTTGTCTCGAAACTTTTCAATTTCGAGATTTGTCTTTGCCAATCATTGCGACGTTGATATTTGCACGCCTCCGCACCAGCTAACCTGGTATTAATGGTGGATGCGGACGCGTTATCGAACACGAAAATGCCACTATCTCTGCGACGTCATTTGCGCCAGACTCTTCTATCTTACGAGCAGATCTTTAGCTATATCCACCGTGACGTCGCCTGCACTTCTGTTTATAATGATCTTTTACGTCGACCCTGCTCTTCAGCTTACGTATTATGGTTTCTCGCGTCAGATAAGTATCGAAACGCTCTCAAATCAGTCATCAATATTGCCAATCATTTTCAATACATTTCGACCAGTTCCGTTTCTTCAAAAGTTCGTTCAAAATTTCTTCGCCTGTTCTAAACAAACGGTTCACTGATTCTTTTTCAGTTTACATTAAAAATATTCAACGTAATGAATGGCAAACGAATCTGTCAAAAACGGGGTTATCGAATAATTCTACATTTTTAGTACGACAAATCGAACGCCGGTTCGGAACGTGTTCTGAAATTAATACTGCTTTTTTTATTACACTCAGGGGGTGTAATGCTTTCAAAAATTAAGGTCACGAGTAAGTTAATGGCGCACGGTTATCGATATTATAACATGTCCGGGGCGTTTGTTGGCCTAGTTTCGGTCAATACGAATTCGTCGAAATTATATATTCACAAAACAGGTAGAGAGAGAGATAAAGAAACAAAATTTTCAATCATCAAAGTTGCCTGGCATGTCGACTGTTTATCTCGCCCGGTATTTCGAAAGGTACGGTAATACAATGTTTTTATTCGGACCTTTTATTACACTGGCTTCATTACAGGGCTTATTTATCTCGTCCAGGCTAATTCCACTACCTAACACTTGCATTAAGCAATTTAGGCCACAAAGTTATCGCATGCATAGTCATATCATATACACAACCAGCGACATTCTTTTATAACACGCTAGAGTTTCAGCGGTTCCTAGAATTCTTTATTAATGACATCATAACTCTAACAAGTCAATATTACGAAAAAAAACTTATTTAAACCATCCGACGTAAAGTCAAATAATAAAAATCCCAACATCTTGATTTACCAAGTAAGAAATGTATTTTTCCCGGTATATAATCTTATAAGATTTTGCAGTGGGAATGTACGGATCGCGCGTTTGTTGCAGGATATATAATATGGCGAAAAACAAGATGGTATAAAGAAAGACGAATATGAACGCAATAGCGATAGGAGAGCGGGCGAATGCAATAAAATGTGATAAATTAGAAAGGCCGTATATCTTGGCTGCAAAAGTTGAGCTATCCACAGTAGGTCATCGGTAGCATTTGAAAGTGCGCCAAGATATAGAGGGCGACTGCCAAAAAATGCCGGATCGCAACGTTAACGATAAATTATTTTTGTTTCAGGTAAGCACGAATCGTAGGATGGGTGGCAGGCGCTCGGCACACACATGCACACACGAACTAAATTGAAATGCCCTCAGGGGGGTGAGTGAACGCGCGCTTTGAATTTCCATCGGAGAAACAATTGGAATCAATGTTTCACGAGCCAATGGCGTGGTCGACTCTTCTTGCTTCGTTTCGGGCGATATTAATATTTCAAAAAGGCGGCGAAAAGACGCTACAATGGGCCCCCCGTGTGCGCGTTTGTTTGCATATCCCCAGGAGCCCGGCTCTATTTACGTATATCTCACGGTTAGAGAGTTCGCGTGCGACTCAAAGGGGTGTTATCATCGCTTTTTTGGCAGAAAGCAATTCAAAAGCCACAGTTCAAATCGAGTCAGGGATAGAGGCGCCGCTGGTGATTATGCAAAGCAGAAAGTAGCTCAAAATTCAAAAGGGTAGTGGCGGAGAAAGAAATATGAGAGAAGATCGGAGGAGTAAAATGAGGGTTAACGTAAGAGGGTGAGGTCGAGGGCTCTCGAGAGTCGAATCGTGCCCTAACGTAGCCTCTCGCACATTCGGTCCGTGCCATGCCGCACATCGTAAGCGATTATTTTATCGCAACGGGGCAATCTGCCAAAGCCTGTACGGATGTGCTCGAGACCCAAACGGAGCCGTTTTCACGCGCTCGTCGCAAGAGCATCGACGTATCGGCGCGCCTCCCAACCAACTTCCAAACTCTGCCATTCGATCACCACGCTTGGCTAATCATGTAGAGGCGTGTCGATACAAATTCATTTGCGGTCCCTCAGCCGGCTGCTCGCCGCTGACGAATTACGCTCATCGCTCTTCGGCCTCTGTAATGGCCAATGTTCCGCTATTATCAACGTGTTTGCGGTCATCATAATCAACAGATTTATTCACCTCGCTCCACTTCTCCCGGCCCTTTTTTTTCACCTGACTTTTTTCTACATATTTTTTTCGACGATTTTCGGGTATTTCCATTTGCATTCGAAATTTTTGGTCGGTTAGCCCACATTCGAACTGGGTTACGGTCAACGATAATGCAATACGATATAGCAGCTACGTGAACAGATTTTGCAAGATTACGCAGCAGTTTATAGAAGAAATCGAGCGGCATAAATCTCGGCGCGGAATTTAGAATTCACAAAAATTGGTTCGCGATATTTGCCTCACCGCGAATAAAAGGTACCGATTTTTCACTCGTTTTGAGAGAGAGAGCATTAGACGCAACGGATGCAGTGTAGCCAACGGGCGATAAATAAAAGTAGTTAAATTGCGGATACGGAGAAACTCGAATTCCCGCGGTGTTTTTCGGCGTTGAGAACTGCACACGTTTTTGCGCAAACTTTTAACTCGTGAGTTCAACGGCCGTGCACCTGTTAGGCCGGACTTTAATAGACTTTCGGAGACAGACAAATTAAGCTGAATTAGATAAGTAGTTTGGAAGATTTGTTTTAAGACCGTGTAATGGGGAGAAAAGTGGCGCCAACTGCAACTGTCGAGGAATTTCCTATCCAGCTTTTTTTTTTTTGGTTTGTTTGATGTTTTTTATAACTTCTTGGATTGCATTTTCTTTTACCAGACAGGTCTGTTCTATTTTAGGATTGATATCTTCGTTACGAAGGAATACAAAAAAGTTTGTCGGGGATTAGTGAGGTGTCAAATAATGACTAAGATACGCGTGAATAACAAAGTTCGCAGGATACTCCGCCGAGTGCTTAAATTGTAAATACCGTGAATGACACGAGAACTTTAGAAACCTTGAAAAATTGAACTCAAGTTCTTGCGAGTCGAGTCGGGTAATAAATTATTGATTTCGCGTCGCCGACTGTAGGGTGATTTATGTTTGTCACGTGTCTGCTCTGTTACTCCGTTATGGAATTAAACAGATCAATACCACTTGCAAACATTTACAAAATGCGACGTCAAATATTCATCTCGTTTAGTAAAATAACTGAACTAAAAACCGCACAAGTTTTTTATTCAAAAAAGGTCGATTCCAGTCGAACAATGTTTACATCTCCCGGTATCGAAATTTTACCTCTCCAATCAAAACTAACAGTTATAATTGAAGTCACTACAAAAGCCGACGATGAAACATTCCGTTGCACAGCTGATCATACAAACGTGTTTGCAAAGTGAAAAGGAAAAGCGAGGAAGAGCGAAGGCAAAAAGAGAACATGAGCAGGTAAGAGTTCCTGCCATGGAACTCGTGTCGGGACAGAAAGTTCGTGGGAATTTATTATTCCGCTTCGCCAGTCACCGAACGACGTGGCATTGTAAGCTCTGCTCGTTTCGGCGCGTGCAATTTTCAATACTCAAATTGTGACCGAATTAGAACTGCCGTGTTATTATGCACTCTTGAGAGTTTTCTATTCAATCTTTTCATTCTCAAATGTATTTCACTGCATTTTTTGACTTTGAACAAATTTGACTGAAATCCAAATCAGGAAAAATGTTGTTTGCCATTTGTTTATTCGAAGAACAGGGATCGTTGTGTTATCCAGCGTTGTTATTGCAAAATCCTTAAACGAGATTTGAACAGGATCTGATCAGTAAATTTGGAGTACACTGGATGAATGAGCTGGAGAAATCCGAAATGCCATTGAAACGAGAGCTCGTAAGGATTTGCGTTTCTCTCACAGGCACTTTAAATTTACTAAAGAAAAAAGATGATCCCTATTTTCTTTCCCGGAAAGACTACTAATTTTATCTCACGGGGAAAAAAACTAGCAGCAGTTTTTCTCACAGTATCATCGATTCGCTCGATATCACATTTTCTTGAGAATGTCAGAAAAATGGCCAGCTCAATTAATAAAGACTTTTAATTAAAATAATCGCGAATTTTGCGCGCGCGTCAATTTAACCGCGATGAAATATTCAGCTTGACTTGCTCGATAGTTACTGATCAATTTCGAATTGCTTTTAAATTCGGGAATTATTTGAGCATTCTGATCCAAGCAAACTTCTCTTCAAATAACACACTGTGAGACTGTGGGAGAAAAACGTCATGGTTGATTTTCCGAATTGTCAGTTCATAGCACATATTTAAATGAAAATCAGATCAGTCTCAGATAACAGTTTTGCCTTCAATCTTGCCAGCTTTCATTTCGCGTACAAAGTTTTCAATTTTTCTCTCGTTCATTCAGTTCGTTCATTTTTTATTACGAAGTTAAAATTCATTTCTTCATTACATTCATTTACTGTTCCAATATTGAGCATTTGAAAATTTCGATTTTTATAGCAACTCAAATTCAACGCTGCAATTTTCAAGACCGAGAAATACGAAAAGCTTTCGACTATCATCCACTTTTGTTTTCTTAACTCACTTGTGGTTGGTAAAGGGCAGCGATATCTTGATACTCGGATTAGAAACTGGGGCACCTTTTACAGTTGGAATGGTTAGCGGATCAGTATCGATAATATCTTCTGGTCGTTGCAGATCTTCATGCACGATCGAGATTCCTATCCTCTTTTGCCATTTTGAGCTGAGTCTCAAACTATGCAGTATGGATTTACAAAATCATCCTTCGTTCAGTTTCTATTTTCATCTTCAAGTACTATTCAACCAGACTTTATTTAACCTCCTCTAACTTTCTGACAAAACAAATTTGGACAAAGATTTTGCAAGAGGTGGTGGCAATTATACTTTCATAATTAAAAATTTGTTCATTGTTTTTCCAAACAATGGAATATGAACGAAAAAACGAGGGACGAATTATTTGCGTTTCAAAACTCTGTCGAACTTTGGGATCAAGGGGAAGAAAAAGTTTGTGCTGGGCAGCTCGAAATTGTAAGATTTTTGTGTCAATAAAAAAAATGAGGCAAGAGGGAGGAACAGCTGGGAAAGGAGCGCGAATTACAAACTCGTTGAGGCGTAACAAAACTTGGCTCCGGTATTATACAAGAGGTTTTTGGAATCGCTGAAACGCAACGTGCATTGCGGTGAACAAGAGACTGCCTTTTGCGCGATTTTATTCAGCAAAAGGTCTTGGCGCAATAAAGATTGGCGATAACGTACATACGGCTATTATTCGCACTGTCAATTGCATACCTCCGATCGATGTACTCTCAACGATTGATTTTCTTGTAACCAAAGAGTTTGTAAACGGGCGGTTAGTTTTACATAAACGTTGACAAGACAGGTTTTTGTAATGTGAAAATAATGATCGAATCCTTTTTTGCTCCTCGTCCATGGGAAAATGTATTGAAAAGTTGCAGCGACGCATGAATTTGAGAGGCTTAAAAAATAATTCGTCAAGTAAATCAGCGTAAACAAGATTGAAAGGCAGGCGCAACAGAAGAACAGTAATCGAGGCACAATGGAGTACAAAGAGCTTTCAAAAGCAGTGTTATATCAGCGACTTTGTGGCATAGCATGTTAATTAATCCGGTAATTAATTTTGCGGCACCAACGATGTTTATCCTGAAGTCTACCAAGTCATTCTTTCTCCTTTCCCGTTGGGCTGTGTTTACCCGGGATCCAAAACTCGTTAACGGTCGGACGAAATATGTGATAATAATTTCACTGCAATTACTGCGTATCGATTGCAAAACTATCTCCCAGAAAAAACATAACGTTTTTATCATCCAATTAACACTTTGGACAAAGATACTATGACAAAATTGTTTGCATGGAAAAAAAACAAATTTAGTTCGGATCTTTTTATAAAAAAAATCTCAGTCGAAAGAATGTCATAAAAAAGTTTGTAAATGTTAAAAATTAGATTTACTGTACGATCTTTTAAATTCGTCTGCTCTTTTTATACGAAAGACCTCCAGACTTTTATCGCTGACACAATATTTGATACTATTTTTTATTCCTATAAAACGTTTTTCTTAACATCGATACCATAAAACGCTGAGTGTGCTTATAATAAAAATCGATTCCACATGAATAGTTAATAAATTACGTGATAAACATACACAACAAGGAAGCCAAAACGTTAACGGCGCGGAGTTTCATAAGCAAGTCAAAAAGAAACTGTAAAAAATGATCGCGCGAGACACGTTTTGACCTACATCGGAGAAAATGCGCGGGGTCTTGAAATCTGCGCGAATTCGCTCGCCAAGTTCAAACGAAACACGATTCCGGAGGAAACGGCGCGAATTGTGTCAAGTTGGTACATATTTAATTGCGCGAAAATGAATTGTAAACATCCAAAAACGCCAATTAACGAACAACTTTCAAGCTTTTCTTTTCAAGTTGGTGTTTTTTGCATCCGCCCTTTTTCGTAACGAAAAATAACGTTAAAAGTGCAACAATGTTCGCTCGAGCACCGCGCAATGTTTTCGACCTGGTTTGTTGTCAACAAAAATGGCTAATACTTTGATAGCATCGACAGTAAAACAAGAAGGGGGTTTAGAGAACGAAAGCGACGCGCTTATATTCAAGTACTTGATATGCTGTTAAAGTGCATGTATATTCGTTCGTATCGGTGGCATTGCTAAACAGTGTGCTGACAGAGGGAACGTTATCCATCGGGCTGCAGTAAACATTAATGCAAAACTCAGAGAATAGCGAATAATCACGCAATTAACGATTCGTTGGGAAAAAATATAAAAACATTGAATAAATACCGGATTCAGATCTATTCATTAAGCATAGGGAGGTACGTATTAACAAGGCCGTATTTTCCATCAGGTTTTCATGCGTCAGTACTCGAGGATGCTTGTTGAAGAGGGATCAAAAGGATATTTCAATGAACCGCTCAAGCAAAATCACAAAAGTAACTCAACGTATCGTTCCTCTCGTTTTTTCCCCCCTCTCTCTCTTTAGTTTTCTACGCGTAGTTGCTAAGTGAGATTTTTCTTGCTATTATTTATTTATGCCTTCGAGAAAGCTGTATGGGAAAAACACGCTGGAAATTTATCGTAAGCTGGAAAGTTGGAATTAAGTTTGTTTCTCCCTCTTAGTAGATTTTGTTCATCGATTGGTCACTTGTAGGGGAAATGGAAAAGTGAAATATTTCTTCCAAATGTCACATGTTTTGAGCGGCTGAATATTTTATCAGGTGGAAAACGAAAGTAGCGTTTCGGGACTTGCACGTTGGCGCACTGCAGGTGAATTTAATTTCTAATAAAAGATTCGCTGAATTTATTGAAATTTCGCATTGTTAGTCGACAGTGAATTATTTTAGCCGCTGCATTATGCAATTTTATTTGCGGCAGCATTCTAAATGATCTGACAACACTTATTTTGAATTCAATCTGGAACGTTAAACAAACGTTTTTGAAGTAAAAACACGACATTTTTAGTCCAAAAGGTCGTTAAAATTTCACGTTAAATTTGACGTCTGGACAGGATTTGACCAATTTGAATATTCCATTAATTGTGAGAACGATTTGTCTGGTTTCAATATATATGTAAAATGGAAAACGCGTCTCGGAAACTGGGTCTTCGGGACAAACTCAAACATTATCGAGCTGCGAAGCTCCCAGACGTAAAACAAACGACAAAAGCCAAGCGCGCAATTCGCAAATTATTTACCCGCAAACTTATTCACGTCTAAGTTAGCACGCCATCCATCACCCGATTCCCGCAGCGAAAATCAGTTAATTTGTCAGTAACCATCCATCCTTGATCTTGAGTACAAAAAGTTGGTGCGAGCAAGTGTTATAAGATATATTGTCGAACAGCCGTCGCCACAGCGTGGCCGCCTATGATTCGGCCAATTCCGAGAGATCGTAGCAACCACCAGAGGTGTCGACGATGGCGTTATTCCGGTCCTCCTCCGGCTCCGGGATTAATGACAGGAAACCGAGGGATTTCGACTAAACCCGTACGTCTTCGGTCCTTGTCTGCCTCAGCTTCTGGCCAATTTGCCATCTCCCCTGGGCTCTTCCTCATCCGTTGCGCCAAAGTGAAATCTGAATTCGATTCGCAGACGACTGTGTGTGTACAGGCAGAATATATGAATGTACATACAAACCTCTCAGTTTACAAATATAGTCCCCTCGGTCGGGAAATTGGCCTCCAAAGCGAAAGATGCGAGTTCCCGTCTGAAAGTACTTGGCCGCCAAAAACCAGCAGTTTCAAAGTGTGATTCAGCTGGCAACTAAGTAAGTGCTAACTAGTCAGCAAAACTCTGCGAGTCGTTTTCCAAGTATACAACTTACGTGGACTTTGTTCATTGTACTTTAATGTCCTTGTTTCAACTCGCATCGAATTCATCGACCAAAATTTCTTACCAATTCTGTTTTTATTTTACTTTTAATTCTACCGTGGGTACGTTTGCTCCGACAGTATATCATTTGGAGTTACACCCATGTCGTGAAACATTTGTACGTCATAAAACGACAATACAAATAGTCGCGACAAACAAAACTCGGCATTTTTCAATGTCCTGGGAAAAGTTCCATTTTTTTGAATTTAATCTCAGTAAAAGAAAGTGGAAGAGAAATGTTTAAATTCGCGGCGCTGTCAAAAGCTCATTTGCATTTCCTTGTAAGAACTTCGTTTCCTTCTCCTTTTTTCGTCTCGGCTTAAGAAATCCAAGTTTACAAGACGGAGACTATCCGGAGTTAAATAATTCATTCAACTTCACCGATGCGACTGCTTTATCGGTTCCCAAACGAAACAGATGTCGCTCGCTGTTAAGCCGGTTGTTCTCTGAAACAAAAAAAAACGTCACGTTAAATTTCAATAATGACAAACTTCAATAGTGTCTTCGTAATTGAATGATCAAAAATAAAAATTGAAAAGAAGTTGAACGACAACTTATTATAATGTATGAAAGGCGTGAAACCAGAAAAATCTACTGCGATAGTTTTTTTAAATTGCAAACAAAGTCAAAGCTTATTCGATCGGTTGGGTGATTTCGAGCAGGTGGAGTTTGTAGCGAACAGCCATCCGGCCCAAAGAAGATCGAAACGAAAAAGCGAAAATGCGAGAGTCGTTTCCGTACTTATTGAATTCCTCGAGGAATCTATTTAACATCGTCAGGTCGATTCAGCTGGTTGGATGTTGAAAAAGGATGTCGCACGGGCGTTTGTCAGCTTGTGGTTGAGCGACCAGACGCACGTCGCATCCGTCTTGCCATCGTATATGTTTGTGTTGCTGTTTTGCCATGCACAAGGTGTGTCGCAGAACTGTTCGACTATAGTTTTTAATGGATTTGCCGACGTGAAAAACTTGAGACGAATAAGTCAAGTGTCGGGGAACTGCGAATTAACCGAGAATGATGTTGTTGGCTGTGCAAGTAGAGTGATGGCATTTGACATAGTTGCTTTTTTGTAGGTCAAGAGGTAAACATTTGAATAAAATTCAAAAATCATCCATGAATAACTAAATCGAGAAATGTTAAGATTTTTTTCGATTCTCAACTTTTGACATTAATATGAGGAACAAAACAAATACTAGAAATTGTTGAGACTCTGTTGGAGGTACAATTTTTATTATTTGTTCATTTTGATTACCATTGGTCGTGTGTTTAAGAAACAAAACACGTAAAGAAATGGTAATTTGTACATTGCTTACACAGTGCAAAATAAAATTGTGCACATTTGCATAATGAAATAAGTAACATCCCATTGATCCTTACTGTATCAAGTTCCTAGCGTTTAATTAAGAACGTTTTTTTTAATTAAAGCGAAACTTTATGTACTTGATCTACTGCAACAATACCATTATATTGTGGTTGTAGCAACAAGATAAAACAAAAAATTGTTATACATGCTAATTACGAGTTGCAGCACGACGATATTTTCTTGAATTTTTTTGTGGTAACGAGTAATGGTAAAATTTTGAGCCTTAATGGTCGGGATGTGTTTCAATAATTCATCAAAAATCCTGGTTGTTCTACTTTGTGAACACCCTTTATGCATTTGCGTCTTTTGAACGTGATAGATACAAGGACTCAGGGCGGAGCCACTGATTCTGCGTTTCATGCATACCAACTACTCACCACGACCTCCGACTAGATTTCTCCGCTGCATGTGGTTCGGCGCATTTTAGCGTTATGCTACTTTAGCAGAAGCCAAAACGGCACGACGCCTGGCTGCTCCATGTCTTTCCAACCCGCCTTCTGCTTGTCTTTCGACTCGGAACAACCATCGTTGTCCGGTAAAGTATGTTTGTTTGATGACGTATTTTCCACCCTCCACCACCATCGCAGATGTTTCAAAGGAAAATTTTCCGCCTCGAGTACAAATCTAATCTTTTCAATGTTTGCCGTTCGATAGTTTAGATTCTTCGAATTGGATCTTAGTATCTTTCATTATTTACTGATTGAAAGCAGTTTATTTAATGGGAAAAAATTGTTTCTGAGCTATAAAAATGCGAACAAAAACTGACAATTCAATTGGTGACGTGTGATATATTAGATGGCGAACGAGCGCTGATGTACCTGGTCGTACATCTCGTGAGCGTTAAGAGTTTGACGCATCGCACATATTCTCTACGGCTTTTCACTTAGCGCTGCAGTCGCACTCTCGTAATATTTATTCTCACGAATTCGCCGGCCTGGCACGAGTCACGGACGTGACAGCTGTCTCTTTCGCTCGAAGTCTTCTTACTTTACAGGTGATAAGTGCGTCCATATTTTAATACATTTAAACGGCACTTCTCATTTTCATGCGCCAAATGCAAATTATTCGGACGTCCATGTCGAGCTCGCTGAGCCAAACTTTGAGTGGCGGCTTTTCTTCCCTTCATCTCATCGCTTTTTTTTCCAATTGAACGAATTTCAAATTGGCAAATTACGTTTCACATTTTCTATTTACAAAACGAGACAAATATTCAAAGTTCAAGTAGCGTTTTGTTTATAATTTCTTTCAAGCTGACTAATGATACTTGTTTTGCCAGTTTGTATCATGAGAATGTTATTGCGAGTGTACATTTTTTGTTCGATATTCGAAACGTTTCTAATATCTATACGACAGTAACGGTGGAGATAAATTATTTGAATTTGGAAATATCTGTGGGAGACAAATGACATCCACTCAAATTAAGTGCAATCCTCCAGAGTGTTGGAAAATTCAATCGAAACGAAAAGCTTTGCATTTACTTGAATTGAATTCCACGTTATATCCTAAAATAATGCAAGGATGATTTGCGTAAACAGACGATTGAAACTTATGAAGATTTGTTGCACAAAATATCGACATACGTTTCTCATATTTCTCTCGATCATTTTGTCCGTAGTATCGAATATACATTTTTTCACTCTAAATAGAAACTTACAAATTACTTGCAAAAACATCGGAATAAAAAATCAAAAACTAAAACTATCTCACCAGTAAAGTGAATATTGCAGGGAAACATTTTTCATTTCGGTTTGTTTGAACGTGGTGAAAATAATACAGCACGTCTCGAGACGTTCAGACTACTCCTCATCGTTTGCGGTTCATATCTTTTGGCTCCTCGAGTTACGTACGCTCTTGGCAAGCTCTGAAGGGGCGAGTTCTTGGCCCTTGCGACACGTACCGTCGACATCCCGAGCTCTAATCTTTTCTCGCGCATTGTCTCACGCGCTCTCGGATTCATCGCCACACGTTTCTTAGGCATCGAGAGAAGCCGTGCTCTCCGCAGCCACTCGACTGATTTTCATCCGGCCGACATCATTCAGGCGCGCGCTTTTTTGTTCGCGGTCCCTGACTTTTCTTACCTCCACGCACCTTCAGTGTTTTTAGACTAGCTTTCGCGTCGGAGTCATCGGCACGTAAAGAACCACCGTTTGCACCAGCATACTTTAAATTATCGAGATTCTTAACAAGCTCGCCACTTTTTTGCGCCGGATAAAAAACCACCGGCGTAAACAAATATGCACTTCGCCCGGTTTACAATGAATTTAAATTCTTTTGGCCCTCCGCAAACGAAAAAAGGCACTTGCGTTTTTTTTTCTTAATGTTAACGAGCAACGGTAAACTTGCTTTAAAATAATTTTTAAATCGAGTTATTTTTAGCATTTTCTGGGAGAGAAAGAAATAGATTATTGTGGAAACAGAAAGTGGTAAAAGTTGGACCAAATTCGGTCGTAATTTCGGAGAACAAATCGCGTCTCGTCTATTATTTCGAAATACAAAAGTATGTTCGACAGAGCGAGAGAAGCATTCAATTTTTTGTTCGCCATAGCGCGCTCGATTCGAGTCGCGAGAACGAGAATTACGATTCCCCAAGCGCTGCAAAAGTTTTCGTTGAAACAGAGAACAATCGGGCATATTACACATATAAAAATGGGATCAAACACCTTGCAGCCGTTGACGATCGGAAAACAACAAAGCAAGTTGTAATCCGCGGGGACACGAATTTGTCGCGAACAAAATAAAAACATCGACCGCGTGCGATATCATACATATAAGTTAGTTTTGTGCTCCAGGGCCTCCGAAGTCTTGGCGTTTCGGCAAAGCATGAAACGTAACGTCGCAATAATGCGACTCTTTTGCACCGCCTAGACTTAAGTGTAGCACTTTCGGCCCGTGCGCGCCTTATTATCGTTATAATGCCGCAAAATATACACCCTCTTGTCGTGGAATAACATTTTGTCATTATAACAAAAAACCGGCTGTAGCGAAACTTCTGAAAAAAAAAACGGTTACACAAGAACTTCGATAATGGCCTTACTTTAGTCAAAATATCCTGCCGAGTTTCCTGTGAAATTGATCAACTTGATATATTCCCAGTTGTTACAATTTAGTCTTTTAATGGAAAGTTGTTTTTTCTGATAAAATGTACATGCAAAAATATTTATCGGATTGCGAAGCGATTTGTTATTGCGGATTGTCAACTAGTGGTATTGCACTATCTGTCTCGCTCGGAACGAAAGGGGAGGAACGAAAAAAAAAAAGTAATTCAATTAGCCTCTTCACGACAGAAATACCTCGTTGATACAGACCCTATCATGATCGTACAATTAATCTTGAGAACGGTTACGTTTCTGGCAGCGCTTCGACAAATGATGATTAATGAGCGCGGCTTGCTTTTTGGTATCGACCGGCAAATTGAGCGGCCGCATTTTTTTGCCATTAACAAAACATTGACTCGGTTATGTGGAAGGCAATAAAATTCGATTCGTATCGCTTCACGCTTGCCAACGCGATTTTTCATGTTTCATTGTTCGCGACGCGGCTTTACGTGTGAGTTTTTTGCACGTCGAGAAAGTTTGTACACTTTCCTTTTTTCACGCCCGTGTAATGATGGATTATGTATTGCGCGAAACTTGTGCTCGACGTACGATTGCAATCTTACAATGATACGCTCGTTCAACGACCGAGATATAAGTTCTTTTTTTTTCGCAAGTTCCTTTTTCGTACGCTCAGCTTGATGAACACTTTTTTTTTTTCTATTTTTCATTTCCAATTTGCATAATCGTTATCTTACGCAATTCTTCTCGGAAACAAGCGTTTCACTTGATTTCGTATAATTAAAAACCCTTGTTTTTCATCCCAGGCGCTTTGTCTCTCTTCACGTCTTGGAAATAAGAAGTACGAATAAGAAATTGAAGACGCGCTAAAACAATCTCGCGATTTAATTATGAATAAAATTTGTCTTCTTTCGTTTAGTATGAAATAATTAAATGGCATCTCTTTCTGAGCTGCGCGTTTGCGTTTTAGTTCCTTACGTTAGAAGAATTCCTCGGTAAATTGAATGAAAACTAAAGCGCTCAAGTTTTTGTGATGTGAAAGCGTTGGGGCTTATTTTTTTTGCCAAATGAAAGTCCATTCGACGGAACCAATCAAATTCGTTTATTCAAATTAGCAATGCCAATTTTATTCATCGTCAAAGCGTAAACAATGACCGAAATATTTCGACAGTTCGCTTTATTCAGATCAACCGAATTTATCGCGAAAGCACCGAATAAATGCAAATCCCTTCCAGGTGTCGTGAATAATGAAAATCAATATTATCGTTATTTGGAAAAAGAAATTATGAGACAATTTTTCCCATACGTATTTACATTTAGAGACGATCATTGGAAATTTATTAACTGTCCAATTTTTATCGAGCGATGTTGAAGTACAGTAATTTTTTATAATTGGTTTAATAAATTGACATTCGTGTTGTCAGTAATTAACACTAACACCGATGGCACTTTGTTGACCACACCTACAGTTTTTCGCTTGCCAAATTTTCAATTTTCATTCAATCAAATCACCTTTTGGTGACATTTCATATTTTGATATATTTCTTACTATTTCAATTCTAAATTTAACGTCCAAATCGACTTTGACTTCTGGTCGTTCGTCTAGTTTTTTATGATTAACAAGTAGTTTAGGTCAGAGAAAAGTAGAAGAAGAAATGATTAAAAAAAGATTAGCGGGTAAAACAAAACTAATCGCGTAATTTAGCGCATGACGCAATATAACATCTTTGATATAAAAAGGGAGAGAAAACGTGAGAATAAAATTACGCTGTCGACAGCCTGGTCGTTTAAAATGAACAGAGACATTTCGTATTCACGGTATTGTTGTATTAAAATGCGTTTTTTGACTGTCGTGATTTCGTGCCGTGCTCTTCAAATTGCATTTTGTCGCAACCTTTCAATATCGTCGTGTTCATCCCGTATATAACGTCGGCTGGACGAAATTAAGAAAGAAATTATTGATTTTCGTTCGCTCGCACTATGCGGCGTATGTGTACCGACCTCAGGCGCTCTTTTTCCGGCCGTTGCCACCGCGCCTTTATATGCGCCCGCTTGTTCTCGTACGTCATCTTCGGCGGGCTTTTATTTTGCAGCAAAACTTACCGCCATGCTTAGAAATTAAGATACACGCCGTACATTTTTCCACTCTATTCGAGCCCCTCGTTCTTAAACTTTTATACAAGCCAGACTCCACGCTTTAATATAATGCGAATATTTTCGTCTTTTCCTTCTATTCACAACATTTCCAAATGGGTTTTAGCTTGAATATAATTTTCTATTATTTGCGAAATTCAGTTTCAGAGTTTTATTTTTCGAATTTCATGTTTTATCTCGTTGCATCTATTTTTAATTCGAAGGAATCTGTGTTCCGATGAGTTGCATAAATTCTCCTTATGGTATTAATTATTTTATTTGAAATTAAAATTTTCTATTCGCCAATTCCCAAGAAATTTGAAGCGCACTGTTGAAATTACATCGTGATCTCAGTATTCATTAACTCGAAGAGAGCGAAAAAGATTCCTTTGCGAGTGGAAAACTAGAGAGGAATATTTTGAGTTATTTTTAGTTAATATTCCCGTTATAATTTTCCAGATAAAAAACCATTTTTGATAGAAGAATACTTAATAGGATTCGAACCCTCTGTATTTGGTGAACAGATAAGCATTCATGTTGTGATATCTTTCATTGCGCGAAAACCAATTAGTTAAAAAACTTGTTAACGTTAATGGTAATAGTGTATTTACTATACAACTTTTTGATGTTTGGAGCGCGTACACATACAAATGTTGATCGAATGTGCGTGACCGTGTCACGTAAAAAGTAATTAAATCATTTCGAAAATGTGGCACAACATTCTCTTTCGAGGTGTGACAAACATATCTTATGATGTAAATAACTGCGTCATTAACTTTGTCATCTCAAAACACGAAAAAACGAAGTAAATCAACATCAAGCTGCGAGCTTATAAATTTAACATTTCGACTGAAATAACTTTTAATTTGCACATACACTCTTTTACAAGGTGAAACGCAACTTCGTATGTGATTTTGTAAAACGAAATTATCATAAAACAGTTTTAGTTTATCTTTTTCACCGATTACTTTTTTACACAAACAAATGTACCAGTTTTTGTGAAGAAACTGTACTGTGGGTGAAGCTGCGGTTCGAAAATTAGGTTTGAAAAACGTGTGGGAATTTTCGGGCTGGCAGTTGAACGAACGTCGAAACAAGCTATTATGCACCCATCGATTTCGTACTTCGACTTTCGTTGTTTCTATTTCAGTTCTTTGAGTTAGCTTGCTATCGATATATCAGTGTCATTGTTTGATCTAAAGTATTCTTGACAGTGATAGGTTACATTGTTGATTGCCTAAAATAATGGCCAAAAATAATAGCTGCTACGTTATTTTTTCGAATAGACTGAATTGTTAGTTAAAAATGCAGTTTTAAAAAATGTATAATTTGCTCTTTGCGAAGTGAGAAACTTGATCGTCTTTTCAAGCGAACAAAAGTGAAAAATTCAATTTGTTTCATTCCAAAATAAACATTGTTCTTGTTAACATCTATACGCGTGTAAATAGTTTTCACTGCAAATTACTTTCATAAAGTTGAATAAGGACATTGCAATCTGGCGTCTCCGTCTTTTCAATTTGTCGGGAAATAACCCTGTAATAATTATTTCGAGTCAGATCGTATACTCTTACGAGGACCAGAAAAAAAGCTGATTGGAGACGGCGGAAAACGAAAAAGAAGGAAATAAAGGAAAAAAGAAATAGAAAAAAAACAAAGGATAACGCATGGAAATGGCAACAACTACGAGCCGAGCTGTTTCAGATTTCAGTTAGTTTGGAATGACGTAATTACGTTTGAGTGCTATAATCGATAGCCGATTCGGGATGGCTTTTACGAGTTCGAACTTGCCGTGTTCCATTTATTTGCCTAACAGTACTTTTCGTCCAGGTGACAAGTTTAATCACTGTCTCGGAACTTTTCCTTCGAAAAACCTTTTCGCCATTTTCCGACGGACCGACCTTTTTAATGATATCTAGTCGATTCGGAATGCGCGCTTGCAATTCTAAACTTACAATTAGTCGCTTCATAACCAACAGTTACTTTCATTAGCGTGCAGACGGGTGTCGGAGGCCCGGCAAAAGTTTCTTCATTATTTTGAGGAAGAATTCCCGACTGAGATAAGGACGAGCGTATTGAAATCGCGTGCTTTATATCGTTTTATAACCGGGCATGGAACCGACCCGCCGAATAAAATATGACAATGTGACACGATTTGGTCTTTGTCTTCCGGTTAGCTGTTGTTATTTTGTTGACTATCGTTTGTTTAGTTCAACGGACTTTAGATCTTCTTTGAGTTACAAAATTTCATCTGTTGAAATATGATTCGAAATTTAGTATTGATTATCCTATTCTTCATATAGTTTTCAATAATAAGTTATTCATACGAACTCCAAAGTTTCGAAGGAACTTTATTAAAAAAACAAAGATTACACAAACGAACTGCATGACTTGATGGAAACACTGATATTTTGAGATATAAAAGTTTATCACTGCAGTTAACATGTTCCGAATTTTGACGTTGCATAGTAGACTTCCGCAGTCGAAAAAATTCATAAGACATTTTAACAGCCATCGACGTTCATTAATGAATGAGCGTCTGTTCGTATTCGATTGTATTTTTTCGATTCTTTTTTTCTTCTTAGAATAAAAGAAGTCTTTTTCATTCAATTATACGATAAATTTCGATTCTCAATCGAAAAAAGTTGGCCAACGGTTAACAATATCGAAAAAATTATATTGCAAACTAAGAATAATGCAAAGGTAAAGAGAAATGATGAGCAAAAAGAGATAAAAAACTGATTAAATAAACTGACTTGAATAAACAATTATTCTTGGATCGATTATGTGATCTAAATTAAACGAATGGTATCAAACAAAAACTTCTTTTGAAATTCAAGTAAATTTACTTAATTTTATTTAAATGAATCAAAAAAAAAGTTTAAACACACTTGAAAAAAATCGAAACAAGATTATTCAAATTATATATCGTTCCTGAGGAACAATTCCAAAATTACTACGAAAAATTCAAGTTAGAGGAGTCCGAAATTCGCTTCTTGTTTTGTTACACGGAAACATGTTTATAAACTTGGTGTTATCACGATGTAAAAGTTGATTGATACTTATATCGCGTGATGCTTATGAAAAGGTCTCCGCAGCACGCGCGACAATGAATTGCGACGGAGGTTTTGTGTTACGAGTACGCGAAATTGCTCATTAACCTACATCCTTCGTCTATCTCACGGTGCATGTGTGAATTTTCGTGTTTTATTCAATTCCCGCGGAAGACCATTCATTTCCGTGCTGTTTATCATGTTATTCAAATTATTGGCATGAAAAGGCCGACCAACGTTTCACACCGAATCAGTTATAATACTTCTGTATTTATCATGGGTTATTTCTGTCGATGTATCGACAACGATTCTTGCACAGAGCAAATACAATCTTGAACGGAAAGGCAGTATCTGTTTCAAGATATAAAAGCTTAAAAAAAGAAAGTTTATAAAAAAATAAGATATAAAAATAAATACAATTAAGTAATTTATATTTCTATAGTGAATGTGTATGTTTCATTCTTCTGGTCTGACTAAACATAAGTTATACCACTGGGTCACGTAATATTTTTGACGAGACAAAATGATTATTAATTCTTAATGTTAATAATTCTACGAAAATTCAAGAATGTTATCATATGAAAATACATAATCATACTTTGTTTCTGTTTCAGGTAAGCAACCATCAACAATTATCTTGTACAGAAATATGAAAAACGATACGTAAGTAAACAGCCCACTGAGAAAAATCGTGTTGCAATGTTCTAAGCCCTTGAAACGTTTAAAGCGACTTACTTATCGCAAATATCATTGATTGATGTGTTAAGGAATTTAGTCGACGTAGGAATACTGTCATTCTCACGTGCTCCCAAATTCATGAAATCTTGGAAGCTAATTTTCTAATTTCCACAACCTTGCTTTCCAATTCATCGCTTAATATCCTAT
Organism: Telenomus remus; assembly: GCA_020615435.1. Lineage (NCBI taxonomy): Eukaryota > Metazoa > Arthropoda > Insecta > Hymenoptera > Scelionidae > Telenomus > Telenomus remus. The sequence continues at coordinate 52,325 of JAGTPF010000042.1, read as the reverse complement.
TAAACTGTTTATTCGAGCCAAAGTTCTAATTCCTTCCGTTAATAACGAACTAATTACTCATCGATACTAACTAGTATACTCCGCGACACTTTGTTACTCACAGAGGCAATTTCAATTTTTTATTCTGCTTTGTTAAGCAGTCGCCGTCAAACTCGGCACGAAAACGTCACGAGTTCTGACTTTCAAAAGATTAAAACACGATTTAAAATTTATCTATCGAGTCAATCAAAAGCAAATTTAACAAAAATTAAATCCATCCGAGCGTGACATTCTAGAAGCTGGAAGTAAAAAAATGTCATTCCAGCAATCTGAAAATAAGTAGAAAAACGAGCAGTTGAAAATCAACCTTTCGATTTTAAGTCTCACAGGACTCAATAAAATTCGGATATAAAATTTCTCTTTATTTAATTTCGGAATCCATATCGTTAATTAAAATCTATTAACGTGTTCCCGTGCGTTTCCTATATTACATTAATTTTTATTCGAGCCCATAAAAGAGCCATAAAACACTGTCAAGTAATTTTATTTGAGTCGGATTTTGTTCTGTCCTTTCTACTCTCTCGTCATCATTTTGTTGTATTTTTTTTTTGTTAAATAAAAATAATGATCGCGTTATTTAACGGAACGCCCGGAATGGCCACGCGCCGGTGATGAAATGCGATAAGAATTTTGTAATAAAGAGTTTTTATGGGCACTTGTCCGGAAACAGACTCCTCGTTAGTTAAACTAATGCGGATCGAATATCAAATTCATTAATCAAAACTCGCTTCGGCTTCCGCTTTTTTGCACGTTCATTTCGAACAATTTTTATCCCTCAATGTTTTTTTTTCTACTTCGTACAATTTGTCGTCGGTCCACAGTCTCGAAATTGTCATTTCCGAGCGGCTTTGTTTTGAGCACGCAATATTAAATTATCGGGGGTCCATTCAATTAAGTCGATCGTTACCTATAACTTGATAAATATAATTGGCTTGTTGGTGACACACACGTGAACGAAGTTAACGCACTGGCGGATTAGACGAGCGCCTTTGTCGCAAACAACGACTCAGCCGAAAGTCTTGGCGAACTGATTCAATTATGATATTAGGTGGCTTGCGAAATTGAGTAGCATTATTTCCGAGTGTTTCATTGAATATTAATCGATGAGGGGGTGGCCCTCGCCAACTTACCAAATGTAATTCAAACTTAGCCGCGTGACAATAGATATTTGTTTGTCGGAGAATTCGTTGCCGGATTATCGCGCCGACGCTGCACGTTGACGACGCGAGGAAAATTATTTGGATATTGTTCGTCGGGGCTGCACGTTCATCGAAATTGAAATGAAAAAACAACTTCAAGACGATAACTGTGTTTGCTCAAATGATCCTGCTATTCGTGACCGTCTGACGGAAAAGGATTTCAAGGATTGCTGGATTTCATTCTCGAATCGATACTTTTGTCGTCTTGTGTTTTCATTTCATGCCACTCAAAAAAAGCTTAAGTAGATTAGCCTACGAATTGGCTGCCTTCGTTCTATTTTGATTCGGAATGATTGTTTTTGATCGACTTATAAAAATGATGAAAATCAGGCATCGAAACTAAGAGGTCCGTCGAGTTATTACATTGTGAGCTGAGAGAGATACTCTGTAAGTCAAACATTTGGACTCGTAATTATTAGGACACGAGAGCATTGTATAAATTTACATGATTTCGCCTAAATAGACAAGTGGACTTGGTTTAATGAAATTCTCTTGACGCGAACAAAATCGTCTTAACATAAATAGAATTTAGTGACTCTTAACTCTCGGTTGCTCACGTAGGAAGGAAGACGTTCGACACGTCTTAGGCACGGGAGCAACGAGGATGCAAAAAGCAGGCACGAAAAGTAACGATGGATTAAACAAAATCTCTTTAACTTAAATAGATTTGATTCACACCAATCCTGTTTTTACTGGTTGTTTTGCGAGTAACAAATTACATAATAAATTGAATCAAATCGGATTCTTACCGACGGCAACCCGCGAAAATGCTATCTCCTTAATCCGGAGTCATAAATGTGCAGGTTTTTCTTCGTTTTCATTATAAAGAAGCAATTGGCTAGGACGTTTCGTTTCTTGCCTTTTTTGTTGCTTGAACTTTTTTCGGTGAAAAGTATCCGCTCCGGTCGATAAAAACCAAACTACCTTTGCCGATTCATTGGCGACCGAACGGGTCTATTAAGGTCGAGAGAGAAACAGGTGCCGTCAGTGTAAGAAATCTCCTCTTCAATCTCGTCGAAGCTCCTTCGAAACGACGATAACGAACGATCGGTAAGCGAAAAATCGCATTAAAAAGGCGCGTCATCGCGACGCCGAGGCGATCAACCGGTTTATTACCGAGTAATCGAACTAATTCCAATTTTCTGGGTCCCTGCGCGGATATATTATACGCGCGATATATGGTGCAATTATTCAGCGACTTAACCGCCGAGAAGCGGGAAGACGTCAGCTTATCGGCCATTTCTCAATGGCGGCCGGCAATTTTTCACCGCGTCTTCGAACTGAATTTTCTCAGCCTGTCACCCTGCGACTTTCGGCCTGTTCGGCACGTCGTTCGCTGGATCCCACTCCTCCTTCATTCATCTTGGAGACAAAAATTTTTCTCTCGTCCGTCCTCTCTCACATTCCACTGCGGCCTTTTTACGCGTAGATTTATTCCTCGCGCTCGTGACGCAAAAATTCATGCATAATTTGATAGTCGACACGACGCCCGACGACTTCGAGAGCAACGCGACACTTTTCTCAATTTGAGTTACCGGACTTTAATTTTGCAATCGCTCGCGGTGCAAAGCAGGCGAACGCCAATTAAAAAGTTACGACGCGCTGCGAATGAGGATTATGGACATGTACATCTTTGGCATGGCGGTCGCGGCGCGCGATCGATTCTCCCCAATCAACTTGTTTATGTATTTTTAGACCGACGGCTAAGCGTTGGCTTTGTGCGTTATTTACGGGGCGGAATATTGGAAATTGATTAGTGAAATAGGTAGCTGCATATACCTGTGGAGATTTTTTAATTATTTAAAATCAGCTTATTTTCGACCTAAGATGCAAATTTAATGTGCGCGCTTTATTTTAAGTTCAATCAATGTTCTTGAATTATTCGAATAATTTTAATTTACTTACTGAAATTAACATGATAAAAGTATCGCCCTGTTTTGCTTTTCATCTTCTACATTTTCACTTTCACATGAGAACAATGTTTCGTCTGGTAGAAAAATGTCGGGTATCAAGTTTTTAATGGCGTCAATCTCACGAACTTGAAAAATATAACAAGAGCAATGTCTTCATGTCAAATTGAAGGGTTCTCGAACGAATTTTGTATGTTAGACAAATTCTGATATAATGAGAATGAAAAATTGCGTTATACAGAAAATTCGGGAACGTGGTCGATTAGGACGTTTTGTACTGCTCGTGAATGAGGCAAATAAAATATTTCAAGTGTTTGAGCGCAGTTTAGGAACGAAAATAATGCAACGGACAGAAACACGCGGCGACTAAATCTAGGAGAAAATTTTCATCGTTTATTCAGGACGTGTTTCAACTTACAAATTCAGTACTGATATGTAAGTACAGGGCTGTTGGGCGGATCGGAGGGATGATAGCGGATACGCAAGAAAAGAAACACGGTCTGCATGTCGCTCGAATAATCTTCGCGTTTTTATTGGTCTTTCAATTGCGCGCCGCTTCAACGAGGCGAAAACATTTTTTTATCCTGCCCTGATTAAATTATGACGAACTTAAACGATATCGGCGCGCGTGTTTGTTCATATCATTTTGGACTTGACGACGTTGATATAATTGAATGTTCATATTTGAACGCGACGCGAAGCTGAGAGACCAAATGAAATGATTGTTTGTTCTTCTGAAAATCGCTTTTTGTTCGAGGCAAAATGTGGATGCACTATCTTGAAGAGTTATGCAAATGACGGAGGAAACAAAATAAAAATAACGAGTAAACAGACGCCGAGAGGTTTTGAGATTGCGCGATGAGAAAAGTTAATATTAGTTCAACCAAATTGCGGATATCAATGAAACATTGTTAAGTGCTGCTACGAAATTCCAGAAAAAGCTCGAACTTTCTTTTAATAATATTCCGAGCATTCATTTATTAATGTCACGTTCTTGAAATAAAAGTCTCACGTTGAAAATGTTGAATCTTGTCGCGTTTTAAATGTAATATCAGGTGATATTTTGAAGTAATGCTAATGGAAATAAAAGGCGGAAAATCCTTCCAAATTAATCTTGAAGGTTTCGTCCCACTAAGAATTCTTTTTTTTTTCATCCTCAAGCAAATGTTTCTTTAACTTTGGTCATTGACAATTTATTTATGCTAAGCGTACGAATACCTTTCGTCTTTTTGTGAACACCCACGAATCAAACGGCTAATTGTTGAAATCCCATTAGTTTGTAACTTTACAAATGTTCTCTTTTTCACTGGAAAACTTTAAATTGTCTCTGAATGGATACATGCAAATTTGCGGTGAAACAAAAGTAGACATTATAATTTGCTAGCAACGCTCGGCACTTAATCTCATGATGCACAAGATTTAGTAGTCACAAGTGCCAAGCTACGCTCGTCTTGGTGGATTAGCATGCGTGAAACAGGGATCATTGGATCGGGTGTTTCACCACACGCACAGTCCTTTAGTCAACTCAAACTTGAGCTTCGCCCGGGCTCAAATTATTCACCCGAAAGTCAGAATATGAGGCAGCATAATGGACTCGGTCTTCATAATCCTCGCCGACAAATTTCCCGCTCGGCTGGCAATCCCTCGACCGATCGATTTTGGTATTCGCGAGATCGAATCTTACGTCTGCTAGCCATTGGTCGTCACGAGGCAATCAAATGATCAGCTCTAATTTATACAGCGTGCTCAAACGATGCCTCGAGTTTTATTCGGACCGCGTAAACCAGAATGGCTTTGACATGAGTGTGGGATATCGAAATATTATCATTTAGAAGCTTTTTACGTCGAATCGAAATAACTCCATTTGTTCGGGCGATTGTCCTCGGGATTCCCTTGATCTCTGGTCTTGAATGGGATTGCGTTCGGGGCTATGTGCTGCGGCAGACCATTCGTTAAAATTTTGAGGATTCCAACTAATTGGCTCTGAATTGTTTCTATGGTTCGGCGTTTCGGGGTGAAAGGTCAAGTGGGACTTTGAATGTGATTGGTTGTATGAAGTGGAATTCGTAAGAACCGTCGGCCCCTCAAGCATATCGACCTAAATAAGCACATTCCTAAACGAAATTCGTTGAGACGTATTTGCCCGAAGAGTAACTTGAAAAATAAAATATCAAAACGATCTACATCCTACCAAACACGCTCTTTACCGTTACATTTGAGTGGATACGTGTTATTAGACATTGTACATTTACTCAAATACTTATCATTCTATTTCCCATGACATCTTTATGCTTCAAATTAAACAGACAAGATATCGAGTACAACGTTATGTGCTATACTCATCAATTTATAACAGCTAATTCTATGAAAAAAATCAAAACGTTTTTTTCATTTAATCTCAGTAATAATTTTATCTCTGAATTTGTTTCGTTTGTTTCAAAACGCTTGCGGCTATGTTCTAATGAGACTTGCATGCGTTTCGTAATCAAATAACTGATGTTTAATTACCCAGACAGTCCGTAGGGAATAAAAGATTGTCAAAATTGTCATAGATCATATAAATCAACGTATTTTCGCGTAATCAAAATAGACCAATGTTCATTCGCAAGATTAACATTCCGATATTGATCGAGTTGCGAAATCATTGGACTGTCAAATAAAGCTCAATAAAACGCGTAACAGATGGATTTCGCGTTGTTGATCCGCGGTGGCATTTTATTAAGCGTGAATCAAACTGATTGATCTGATTTGGCAAACCCTCGTGTTTAACGTTTTGATATCTCGCGTATCATTAATTGAAACTTACAGGCATGGCTGGATCGATGCGCCGCGTAATCGAGCGACAGATATATATCAACAATGTGTACTCTATAGGACGGACGTGTAATTGACAAAAAGCGCTTCATTGTTTAGGCTATATGATGTGTGATTGAACGTAAATTCAATGGCCTGGTTCTGTAGTCGCCGATTTATGAAGCGCTATCAAGGCGGAACGATGGTACCGGCGTGATGACACGCAGCCCTCTGCTAACCCGTATACCTTTTCGAGTAACTGGTGCGTGTGCCAATAACGTCCGTTGTTCGTGCCATCGTGCTACTTTTATCAAATGACGGTATTTCTCACATTCAAAACGACCTTTTCTTCCTCATAGGCTCTTCACAGCCTTTGGAATTAATTAAACACCAAGATCCATTCCAGAGAAGAATGAAAACTTGACTGAGTTCAATAAGACTGAAATAGTTTCCATTGTAGCTACTTGAAAAGTTGAATTTTTCGTCTGTGATTACACCACTTATATTTTATATTGGTGAAATTTGTTTTCGACCTAAAAATGTTGTGCTTTTTAGAGGAAATTATTTTCGCAGGTTCTTATACTGTAAATCAGAGTGAAAATTTGATACGGAGTCTGAGTGGTTTGTTTGAGCCAGTAGTAACGGTGATTTAGATTGTGAGAAAACAAGGTTAGCTGGGCTTCAAACGAGTTTTGTACAAGTGTCAGCAAGTCAAGAACGTGTTCGAGAGCAGCAGTGACTATTGTCCATTCTTTTTGAACAAATCACTTATTTCATTTGTTCAACAGAGAAACTAAAATCAAAGGCAACTTTATCAGTACGATAAAAAGAGTATATTCAGGATCGAAGTTTGATCGAGTGGCAAATTTAACTAACAATCAAAAAACAGGCTAGAGATTCAAATTGAATTGTATGAAAACGACGAAAACTGTTCAATGTTCCTTCAAGGAAACACCTGACTTAGGGATAAGGCATAATGTTAATTAATTTTAATCTAATTTTCATTCTAAGAAATGAATTAATTGAAGCATTCCTTTAAACAAAACTTGTACGTTTTAATTGATAACTACCGCAACGAATTGTAGTCGAACCAGCACTTCTCAACTTGAACCGAAATACAATTTGTCTCGACCAATGCATTAAATTAACTACCTGTTTGCAACTTGACAAAAACATGTGCACTTGAGGTTACAACTGGACACAACTGATTTTATATGCAGGTTGAAAGAGGAGAACTTTTGACTTAAGAAACTAGAATTTCTGCTGATCAAAATTTATGAAACTTTATGTTAAGCAGTGTCGTTTGCAAAATTGACTATACAGTATAATGTCGGGGTTACATGATTACCCGATGAATATTGTTTCTAACTTCATATTGGTAATTGCGGCAGCACTAATTATGAGCGTAACTTTGATACGAACGGGAAGCCTTTCGTAAGAGGTATTGATCATGCTCTCATGCCAAGAAGCGCCGAAAATTTTTGAATCTGTTAAAGTTAATTAATAAGATCGTCTGGGGCTTTAATTTGATCTACCGACGGCGTAGAGCAAATATGCCGTTGTTGACGCGATAAGCACTTTTCGAAATGAAATTCGGTGGTACGAAAGTACGTCAGAAAATTAAAATTCGTTTATCAAGATTGCTCTCTCGTGCAATTAAGTCAATGACACTCTTATCGATTTAATCGCGCGGTCTCACTTTCGCACGGTGCCCAAGAATCTGCTGATTTTATAAAAAAAACAATCGTTTATGAAAATAAAGCTTTTATCGCGGCTTATATCAAACACCGAATTAATGAGATACTTTATTCCCGAGTGGCTATTTTGATATCAAGAGTAGCTTGAAAATTAAAATCGGCGCCCTCGTAGTAGCATAATAGACTGCCGAGCAGATTCAGGTCAATTTGTTGCAATTGAAATTTCTTCGAGCTTGTAATTATAAAATGATAACGAGTGAACATTAAAGGATATACATATTATATACATCAGAATATTTCCTACAGCTCGCGGTGCTCACTTGAAAGTAGAAAATCCATATAGTTAAAAACCTCTTCAAAAAAACCCTCATAAATGGCTCCGCAGATAAAACAGACTACTGAGATTTCGGTCTCGTATAATGCCAGCGGCCGTTTAGAACGATGACAAATTGACCGAATGAGAATCGTCAGACCGTTTATTTTTGTTTCGCTCTGTTTTCTTTACGTGAATAGTAAAACTTTATTTGAACCTCGTATCCGGATTATGAGGAATAATTTTTTTAAGCGATGTCAGCCCGAGTAAAAATGAGAAGATCACTGTAAGATCATACGATGATCACTTGGAGATGGTATCCAAGTGATCTCGAAACGATCTAATAGGGTGGACAAAAAAGATGCGCACGAGACTCGAGGGAGATCTTTCAGAGGGTCTCCGAAAATTTTTGTTTGGGGATCAAAAAGAGGTCTCTTAAAGGAGACCACAAAGTGATGCTTAAGAGATCTATTCAAGATGTTCGTTAGATCTTTTAGAGATCTTTCGGACATCTTTTGGTTTTATCCCTATAACCTTTGTCCAGTGTACTTAGATATTAGCAGATATTAGCTAATTATCCATAGAGCATTATTAATCTGTTAGATAATAATTCAAAACTCATGAATAATCATTGCCCGAATCTCACCAACGAGGAGGTTTCTGCTATCGAGATTCACCAAAAATTGATTATGCGCTCTTTTGGATAATCAACTTTTGATCCCAGAGTGATAACTATTACTCTGGGGCTTTCTTGAAAGAATGACATACATCCATATTGTTGAAAAATTTAATTTTATCTCAAATCATTACAGAACAAAATTTGATATTTTATAAGACCTATTTTATCTATGAATTGCAATACAGTTTATTTTAATATGTGCAGAAGAGGATTAATAAAAATAATTAATAAAATAGTAATGGAAATGCTTATTACATTGTGAAAAATTACAAATACATTGCGAAAACCTTTAATCGTAAGTCATCTTTTACATAAACTGAATTCAAAGTTTTGAATGTTCTATAAAGTAAAAGTTTAGTCGAAGTAGTAGAAAAACATGTGGTTTTTATATAGTACAATTTTATGCTCAAGCGCAATAAGCTAGAACAGATCAGATTTTTAGAAATTTGTGAATAAGAAGAAGATAATCAGGAGTAAAAAATTTTTTTGGATCACTTAATTTTATATCTAGGCACGGCACAACTTTCGATTGAAGTAGAGTGTCAGGCAGGTTACAAGTAACCTCTCACTTGTCCCGAACAGTTGTCGCGGATACAAACACGAAAGTCTGTTCCGATTCTCCCGTGTAGATTAGAAAACAGGGATGAAATTTAGTTTCTATTATGTCGATTACCAGTAGTTCATTCGTAGAGCAACATCGAAATCCTTTGTCGAACTCCATGTCACCAAAGGATTTCAATGTGATAGCCGTCAAATTTACTTTTTCAACGATCGCGTAGTAACCAGTTCGACAGGCCTCCGTGTCCTGACATACCTCTCCGCACTGGCATAGTTCCAGTTTGACAAATTTTAGAATAATCCCAATCATTTTCTCTCCATCAGCGATGAATTGAATGCACGTACTGTTGGTGCGCTGCGTTCTTGTGTACTCCACGCTCTCGAAGTAGATTCTGTTTTGTAGTATCCGGTTGAATTGCTGTATACTTCTGTATATCAATCCTTCATTTCTTAACAATCTTCTGTAGTTGTTTCGAACATCGACGAAAGGCTTCACTAATCCAACGATCTTGAAACTGTTTGTTACATGTATCAGTTTTCGTCTCACCTTGGATTTTTCATTCCTTTCGATGAATTCAGTTGCGATTGATCTCCGAGTCAGGAATTTCGCTTTAAATCCAGCCATGCGAGTGAATAAGTTTGAACCTGGAATGGAATTTTCATATTTAGATACAAGTTGAAAAGCAAACACTTCAGGAGGTGCCCTCAATTTTATAGAGAACTATTTTTTGTAATACTGTATGATAAGATTTAAGAGTAACAGATTTATTCGAGTTAAGTGGCAAAATCTGAACATTTAAATTAAGATCTGATTAGAAAACAACAAAAAATTAAAAAAAGCGAAACTTACCTGAAACTACTTGGCTGGCCGCATAACGTGTTCCATGGATGAGAGACTTCAGTCTTCCATTTACATCTTCGTAATGAAACATGGAAAACAATGGCAAAGGCCCAAACTTTCTTACAAAGTTCGGCAGATGAAGCAGCATATGGGTGTTGGGCAACACCTTGTCTGCACCGTATATGACCTCGAATTCCCTGACATATTGATTCAACATCATCTCGGCCGTGTCGATGTCTTCGTCAGAAACACTCTGTGTGCTAAGCAGGTACACTCCTACTACAAAAAGTTTTAGGTTTTCATAGCAGTCCGAAGGTAGAAGCTTGTAGAAAAGTGGCAATGCGTAGTAAAAAGCGAAAGTTTTTAATTCGGCGGCTTTCCAAAGCTTTAATTCCGACAGTGGGCGAGTCAACCTGTGGACAAAGTTAGGCGGTTGGATTTCAGACAGGCGTTTCTCTAAAACGTGCAGACGGTCATGCAAGGACCATCTTTCGTCTTTGTACGCATTGTTGGTCACAAGGTTGATGATGTGCTTTGTTTGGCCGATGAATGCGGAGTGCATATCGTCCACAACTGTAGATTCGACGTAATTAAGAACAAAATCATTTAACGCGGAAGGCCCTTTGACTCCTTTCTGATGTGATCCAACCTGCTGAGCTTCGTTCGCTAGATCCACTGTAGCTGTTGTCGTTCGCAATGCTGCATCTTCTTGATACGGATACGTAGGAACATGGTTGATGTGTTTGCACTTGGCTTCGCAGACTTGACAGCCATATAAGCCGTTGAATTGTTGCAGATTCATAAAAGCTGCTTTTGCAGGAAGGTCAGCTGTGCCACCAATGACAATGCCGTGAACGTGTCGTGTGATGTCAGGTTCTGATGTTTCCAACTCGAATCCTTCATACAACAAATCCTGTAATTCGCGCGAGAAACCTTCCATAAACAGGTTTGGATTCGGTTTGGATTTTCCAAACCATAATCCAGCTAGAATGATGTTTTCCTGTTTGAACCGCTCTTCCGGAGGTAATTCGTTGATCGTGAGGTAGAAAGGCCAAATTTCGTACATCGATGACTCATAGATAGAAATCCCATCGGTATTCCAAAAGAACGATATATTCTGAGGAAAGGATAATATCTTGCCAACTTGAGAAAGCATTTTGTAGATCGAACCATCGTACACGTCTTCGTAGTTATTAGGATTCAACTTTGTGCGAACGTTTTTGTAATTTAATAAATTACAAAATCCAGGACGTTTGTACATTTCTTGTAATTGGGACTTAATCGACACCGAGATGAAAAATTCTACTCCCTCAGATAATCCGCAAGTACACACCGACTGCAAGTTCTCTAAAGATTTCTGGCATGATTTGCAGTAGTAATGGTAGGTTGGAGGCGTCGAGTCTTGAAGCAAAATCTTTTGCATCCGGTAAAACGTTCTGACGCAATAATTTCGAAGCGGGCAGTGAAGAATAATAAGATTGAATAACTCGGCCAATCCAACGTTACACAACTTGAATCTCAAATGGAAAGTCAAGATGGACATAAGGCTTTCAGCAATAGTAATTCTGGCACCATTATACAAAGGCCCATTAACAAACACGTATACATTACGATTTGGGATCTGACCTTCATTACTGCTGTCACTGTCTGTGACTTCACTTTCTGAACTAGTTCCAGCGGAATCAGATGAGTCTGTAGATTCTGGTAGTTGGTTGATGAAATTTCCATTACCTGTAGAATAAACACAAAATAAAATAGAAAATTGAAAAGCGTACAGGGTAATGACACAGATATCAGTACTTCATATTACCATTTTCAGCGTTTTCAATATCGCTAACGTCTTGGTGCTCGATGGATAGGCGTCTAACGTTGCTGGAAATAATTGGAAATTTTAAATTTTATGGAAAATTTTTTCTAATTGTGTGAGCCGACTCTATAATCACGAATAGTGACACCACAGCAATTTGCAAATGACAAAAAGTTACTACGGTACTCTTATTCAGCTTACTTCCTTGCTTGATTCCTTCCTACATTTCTATCCCGATTAAATCGTCCCTCAGCGTTGTTGTCAATTTCTGCAAAAATCAAGTGTTGACGAATATTAGTTGAGTATTTCATTTGTTAATTGTTAAAACGAAAAAAATCTCATTGTAAATGTGAAATAAGTCTTATTTTCTTGTAGGGTAAAGCAGGGCAAAATAAACTAGTTAATTTATTCACTTAACAATCAAAAAAAAATTTATACCATAAGTTGAATAAACTTCAAAAGTGATTTGTTCAGATCGCGGAGATAAAAGTCAAGTTGTATCTCAATTCAATTTGTCTCAATTATTATCCTACCAATTTCATCACTTGACTGCGACGATATTTCAGATGTGTCTGCTTGGTCTTCATTCGTGTGCAGCTCATTGTATCTGATCTCACTCTGTATACGATAAAGGTTGGAACGGCTATGTCCTGGTCGTCTTTCCATGGTCCAGCAATAATGTACTGGTTTCAATCTTTCCTCGTATTTTACCTTCAATTATTTTTGATTTTTGATTTTAGTTTTTTTATTTCGCGACTATCACTTCACCATCACTATGAAAAAACAAACACGTTACACTTTTTCGTTATTTAATGACTTCTCCAGAAACTAATTTTTGGTTAAGTTCACCTCAAATTTCTGAAACAAATGAAAACGCAATAAAAAATTTTTGAGCTACCTACTTTATCGATTGTGCAAAAACGCGGAAAAATCAAAATGTACTCCAAAGACATCGTACCAATTGACGCTTCAAATTGTTTCAAATTCAATAGGGAAATAGTAAGTCTACCATATGTATGAATACATTTTTGTATAACACTTTTAGCTTCTTATTTTAGCTGGAATGATCATAAAAAAACGATTCGTTATTTTGAAATCTAGATTATCATGGACACAACATAGAGATCATAAATCAAATGATTTTGAAGAGAAAATAAACATTTCTATTTCAACTTACTCATCTTCAAAGAATAAAGTCTTCTTTGCAGAAGACCCAAGTTCATAATGTATTGTAACGTCTTGTACATTTTGCGAAATCCGAGGTTGGAGTCCATCGATTAAATGCATCTGCTAGGGTATTATGAAATTATTAATAAAAAAAGCAAATCATATTTATAATAACAATATAATCCTATAATTGCGGAATGATTGTCAATAATGAGTATATAAGAAAACGAATTGCGAATAAAAAAAAAGGGACATCAGATGAATTTTACGGTTTCTCAGCTTGCCCTCCATTTCATAATTTTGTGCTGTTTTCGTTCTCTATCTGTCTTTTGATAACGGCGTTATTTGTCTTTTGTAAAGTAACGATAATTTAATAATTATTCAATGCTATTAAAACGTTGTGAAATGAAATGTAAAAAAACTTACTCCACTTTTTCATGCGATTTTACGGATGGATTTCGAGTTTGTTCATCGGAGATTGCGAAGGAGTTTCTTTAGTTTGACGTATATCAGTATGTCTCGTATAGCAAAGAAATTTATATAATTGTACCAAAAGCAGCAAAAAAGTAATAAACAATTTCATCTTGAGACAATTTTTTTCTATCAGCTCTCCTGGTTATCGGTTTGATTGAAAACCAATATTCAGCTTCTTGCTATTTTGTATACAAGAGTCGATAACATGTATAATTTTAGATAATCATTTCAGTTTGACAATATAAAATTTATCAACCTGACACGGCATAGCAAGAAAACTGAGAACGTACATTTTTAACATTCTAAATACAAAAGATGTAAATAAAGCGAAAAATAAGATCAAACTTTGAAACTCAACGGTTTGGTTTCACAATATGTAACGTCCCAACGACAACGACAATATGTAATGTCACACGGCACGGCACGATACGGCACGGAAATTTTGCCATACACAAAAACGAGATTTCAAAAGAACTAGAGATAATGCAAAGCATAAGTAACTTACAAAACCTTTGGTATTTAATGGCAGTTATTAACGTTACATTTAGAATTAAAATTAACATTCGTTTGATAGAATTTTAAAATAATGTGATGCAACTTTAAAAGTTTAACATAAAAGCTATAATCATAAACGATAAAGTGAAGAAGAAAAAATATTGAAACTACGAAATACAATAACTAGCAACAATCTTAGCCAGTACCATCTTCATAGTGCTGTTTCTCATTTTTTAAAATAGCACTAGTCGCTATCTTCAGAAGATTCTTTTGAGTCAGTTTCGTCTGAACTTTCTTCTCTTTTTCTTTTGCGGGTTTTTTTCGCATCGTTTTCTTTGTGTGAAGTTTCGTTTTTGGGATACAATTTCATTCTGGTACGGAAGCACAGATTGGTTATAGCGTGTCGGATTGCCATCGGGTGGGCTAGTTTGTTACTTTTTACAATAAATCCTGCGAAAAAAGAACAACATTTGAGCAACATTGAAATTTTGTTATTTTTGCAAAGTTGTGCTCAACTCACCAATAATAGCATTCAGAATTTCTTTAGGAATTCCCTTTGTCACGTGTTTACCACCATCCCCGGAGATGGACAGTGATGCTAACTCCTCGTCGGAATATATAATGCGCATCAATTCCAAAGCAAAATCTGTAGGCCTATGTTTGTTTGTCTTCAGACACAAGGCCAGGACATCTTCCGGTATGTACTGCAATAAGACGTCTTCAGACGTTTTCAAGCCAGGAACAGCACTCCCTGACGCAAAGGTCTTACATTTTTTATTCCCAGACGTGTCTGATAACACTTTGGAAAGAGCGCCTATCACTGCTTGAGGAGTTAGAATTTTAGACAACCTTTCCTGTACATCTGGACACTCTGAAATTATTCGTAAAAATTCTATCATTAAAAGTGCAAAACGAGACATGAAAAATGAATAAAATAAATTACTGACCTAGCCACTCCGCATCAGTAAGTGTCGGGTCACTAGAAGTTCTCTGTTCAACTTCATCATTCTTGTCAAAGCTGCTGCTGGAATGATTTGCTGATCCTATCTTGTCGACATTTGATGCAAAGCTCTTCTCACTTTGCCATTTTGAGCGATTTTTGCTTGAACCCGCATGAAGTTTATCATAGCTCACCTTGCTAACTTTTTTTGTGTCTCTGCTTTGTTCACGAGTTGAACCTTGTTTGTTCTTTTTTTCCTTTGAATTGCTTCTGTCTGCAGTAATTTTTTCTTTTCGCAAGTCCACCGAAGAACCTGTTGAATACAAACAATTTTTAAAATATCTAAAATATTTATGCAACAATTTTCATGTATTTTGTTAAAAACAATATTCGTTATAAACAAAATGGAATTTCAATTGAGATTAACCTTCGGATATGTTTCCTGACAGGTTTTCTTCCAGTACGAGTGTATCTGAAAAATACAAAAATTAATCTTTTCATAACGAAAATTAGTCTCCTGGAAAAACAATTCATGAAACTGAAGACAAGAGTTAAGGGTGACTTATTTTGAAATAACAAAATTCATGATACCATCTAATGTATTGTCAGTAGAATCATTTTCTTTGTCAACTGGTGTGTTAGGAAACACGAGTTGGCGCTTTATGCGCTTTGATTCGTCGCTCACACGATTCACTGGGGTTACCATGGAAAGAAGATCATCTGTAAGTTGAATGAAAAATGAATAATTCATTTATAAAACTGGAAATAAAATTATTAAAAAAATCATGAAATTTAAGGATCACCTCGCGGCACAACAATCATTTTGATAACCTTGCGTCTATTATAAAATATTTACCCTTACCTGAAACAAAATGTTCCGCTTTTTTTTGCGGCCAAATGTTGGGATCTTTTATAGTCGTTCCTTTGTACACTTGAACATCCGTAATTTTCAGTTTTACAGGTGCTTTTGGTGGAATCATCTTGTCACATTGTTGTTCCTTTGACTGAGGACTTGTTGAAACGCTTTCAGGTGATAATTTGCTGTTCACCTCGACATCTTGTGCATTAAAACCGTTGCTTCGGTTAGAAGGTGAAAAGTCAGTGTGGACACCTGGTATTTGTCGGTGAGACAATCCTCTGTTTAGCAGTAATTCCTGGTTTCTTTTATCGTTTTCGCCATCTCTGGCAAGTTGTATAGCTATACGCTTCGGGTGTGGTTTTCGGGCCGCTTTAGGTGTCTTTCCTTCTGGTACCCATGGCTCGCCATCAGTATCAAAGGGCAAATTATCTAAGAATTGCAGATTATCTGTAAAGGAATGAAAATGACATCTTTCATTATGAATATGACTAACGATTTGTTCTAAAAACACTTTGGTAATTATAAAATATCATTACCGCTAACGGCTAGAACTTTTACAGGATAATAATTATCCTCATATAATCCAAGCTTTTTCTGTTTTTTGTTGCCGCGTTTTTTTGCTTTTCCTTTTCCCTTTTTTGTTCCTTCTTCCTCCACATAGTCTGGATCGTCTATAATATCTTTAGTTTTGATAATACCTGTCTTCTTCTCATCTTTCCACAACACAACCGAGAACATGATCTTTGCTCGTCTTACTAATCCCGCTGTAAATATCAAATTAATAAAAAAAACTATAACATGTAACAAGCGTAACATGCAAAACTCATACGCTCAAAACAATTTTTTAAAATGTGAATACATTTTCCGCAGAGAGAACAGCTCAGACGGACATCTTGATTGCTCAATTGCGAATTAGTTTACCAAATTACCAAATTTGCGTATGTGTAACTTTTTTTAATGAAAGAAAAAAGTAATCATCGAAAACAATAGTATAAAAGAAATTATTATTTCAAATTTTCTTCTTCGAAAGCATAGAATCAATTAGAGCTGTCATGAATTCTGTCATTATAAAATTGAGCAAAACTTAATCTCACTTGTTTGGTTAAGAAACCAAACTATGTTTCAAATGTAAAAAAATTTATTATTTTACTTCACCTGAGAATATTGTATTCTGGCTTGCACCGTATTGTTTGATCACTCGAGTAATTATCTCAATTATAACAAACTCCTCCAGTTGAGATGTATCTTTACTTTATTACTTTTTTCAACTTTTGAGGTTATGTGCAAGTTCAATTTTTTCTATTCAAAAAACAAAAGAAAATCTACTGCAAGTAAGAGTCAATGAATCGAAAATCGAGATCAGCAGGAATCGAATCTTGTAATATAAAGAAAAGTGTATTTGAATATGAAACTAGCTGAAAATATTAGTTGTTTCGCTATTACTATTCTTTGTACAATTATATAAAATAAAAAATCAATTCTTGGATAAAATTGCATCAACAGTATAATTGAATACTTCAAACTTAATAAAATCATCAAAATTGAATACAAATTTCAATATATTTAATTTTCTTTTGCAAAAAAGGCACGTCACAACGAATTAATAGTAAACGGTAAAACGTATATTTTTATTATAAAAATACGAAGTGTTTAAAGTTTTATACAAATGCAAATGCAGGACGACTTTAGGAAAATTTTCAATGTATTTTCAAAGCTTATAAGTAACGACAGAGGAAAATTCACTAATAAGTAGAGTTCTGTGGAGAGAATCGTAGTTGTCCAGAGGTCCGTTCCAGCCCTTTTTGACACTTGTTAACCCTGAAAATAATGTTAATAGTTTAATCTCAATAGAAATGAAGTTGTCTTTGTTTTCAGTTTTTTAATAACAAAAAATAGGAGTTTGAATTTTACCTTCCTGGTCGGAAGTGTCCTGAAAGATCTCTCCTCCAATGCTTAGGAGGTTGACGGTGACTTCCATGGGCGTAACATGGTCCTTTTTTCAAAGGACTCGGATTTCTTTCAGGTTGTTGATGTTGACAGGCACAGTGTCGTTGGTCACACTGTACCCACTCTGAATGACGCCGTTGTACCTGTCGATTGTAAAAAATGGAATAACATTTACATTTCAGGAACGTGCGCATTCAAATGAAGCAATTCCACGCAAAATACCTTTTTTGGTTCATAAACTCAAGCGTGCTAAGCGACGTTCTTTTTCCCTTGGAAATTTCGGCCCCATGTAACCCATAATCTATCCGGTATAACAGCTAGGGCAAGTAGATAAGCGCTTTCCAGGTAACCACATCTGTAAAACAAAGTCCCGATGACTTAAAGTAAAATACACGAAAAAACTGTTGAAAATTAGATTCGTTATTGAAAAAGAAGAGTATCACATCTAAGTTTCTTACCATTTTTGTTTAGAAAATGAGTAAACTTTATAGTTTCTCTTGATAGTTTTTCTTTGTTTGTCTCAGCGCTTCAATTTCTTGCGAAGTAATGTTCCACCAAAGAAAGAAAAAAATCTTCTTCCACAAGTACACAATTTATTCTAGCACTTCGGTCAGAACTCGCTAGAACCAAAATTGTTTGTTGAACGAGGGTCGCTTGCGCACGCAGCGTCCGATACTAGAGCCGCAGGCGATAAAAATGATTTTTCGCACGAAATTTTAAAATTAAAAGACGGTTCAAAAAAGTTCACTAAATTGTTTAACTTTAATTGTCAAACCACTAGCTTATTTTTGAAACATATGACTTCAACGTTTGATTACCATGAATTATTGGTAAATAAACAATTACATCGTTGAAATAAATAATTCAGTCGATAAACAATATTGACAGTTTTTGATATTCTGTTTACACATATACACACCCGAATTGACAAGCTACTTTTCTCAACGCCAACAGTAAACGGATGACTGCAAAAGTACCCTTGGATCCGTCTCACAGACAGTTGACAAAGTCAGCTGACAGCGCACTGGTGCACCTCTGCACACTGCCAACCTTTCACCATTGGCTGAGTGAAAGATGTACACGAAAAAATGCACAAAGAATTATACAAAACTTACCAAATTATCAAGAACTTGTTAATTTTGCTTATGATATTTTTTTTATTTTCAAATGTTATTCCACATTTTATTTTTGGTCAACATTTTTTTTTAGTTTTCAGAAACTAGGAAAAAACTAAGTTTTTACCCATCTCTTGGAATATCGTGTCGTACAACAATAATCGGAACTTGTGAGAATCATAATCAAGGGAATATCTGCAATTCTACAAAAAACTAAAACATGATTAAGTGGAAGTTTCACTAGATTTCATTTCCTTTGATTTATTGACAAAAATATTTCAAACATGCATTAAAACAACTCATTGGAACAAGATATGAAAAGTATAATAAAAAAATAAAAAATTACTCCAGTATCTTCCAGTTGAAGATCAGTTTTCGTGTAACAAGAATTGTGTTGATCTTGATTGGAACATTTGATTTCCTTGACGGTACCTGTTGAAAAATGTAATCGTTTGTAGTTGGCACAAAACATTGCCTGAATGAATATTGCAGATTTCATGCTTTTAATACTTTCGAATGGTACTGGACTGTGCGGTTAGGTGTAGTAGCTGATTTGCCGAAACCTTCTGCCATGCTTGTACACCAAACACTGATCTACATATTTCCCCCAATTTGAAGACGAATTACAGGACACCGGTTGGCATTTCTTGTAGCAGTTTTCTTTTTCTTTTTGAGCTTGCGACTTCATACGAGCGCCTAAGGCATTAGTCTGCAAAAAATAAAAGAATTATAAAAGTGTCAATTTGGGTTAAAATATTTTCATCTACGATGATGTTATACACGTTGATGCAGCAACATTTTTTCAACCTTCCGGCGCTCGCGTCCTGCACTGAGTGCACCAATTGGTTTTTCTTTGATATTTTTTAATATTGTTGATATTTTTGCATGATATTTTTGAGAATTATTAATTGTTCTACTACTTTAAAAAAAAGCGATGACTTATAAAAAATTTAACATAAACAATAACGAATTATACAAAATAATATTTGATTGAGTCTGTTTAATTAATTAAAAACGATAAAATGACAAGTCGGGTGGCCGCAAAAGTCGGTGCACGCCTGTTGTAATATGAGATTCGTTTTGATATTAGAGTAGAACTGTCGGATTCTTTTGATAATATCAATAGATAACGGTCAAATTAAAGAATGCATGAAAATGTCCCAGTGAAAAAATTTCTTTTTGTACTAGTTTTAGAGCAAAAACTGACGCCCGTGCACTCAATGCACGACGCGAGTGCCAGAATGTTAACAATAGTTGTGATA
This sequence comes from Telenomus remus, assembly GCA_020615435.1. NCBI lineage: Eukaryota > Metazoa > Arthropoda > Insecta > Hymenoptera > Scelionidae > Telenomus > Telenomus remus. Next base: position 32,230 of record JAGTPF010000042.1, on the reverse strand, counting down.
TTGTTGAATAAACGAAAAAAAGTGAAAAATTCATCATAAAATCATCAAAAAATTCAACCTTTTTCTGATACTGATCTAACTTCCATTCAAGTCGTGTATCTCGTGGCAAGCCCTTCAGCTGAGGTATTTCCGAGTTTGGCTTTACGTAGCTAGACAAAAATGTCCCGTATGAAAAAAGGACAGTCAATTTTCCAGCTGGGACAAATTTTCTCCATTTCCCTGTTTTTTCTTTCTTTATAGTTTCCCATTTTGATTCGGGAATGCTGATACTGTATGTGTATGGCAGCCGGCAAATCTGCTCTCGCTCTCGCTCTTCTCGTACACCATGAACTTTTATATTTACTCTCGGCTCAACTCTAACTAATTTAATGAGAGGAGGTTTGGTCCATTTGATCTGCGGGTGAAGAGGACGATCGATTGTTGATATTTGTTGGGGCACGGCGGAACAAATTGCACTGCCTGATGGCGCTGGCGGTGATATTTTTTTCGATTTATCGTTTAAAATTTCACATAGAGCACTACGATCTTTACTAGCGCTCTTTTTTCGTTTTGGGGTCGGACTGTTCCCAGAAAGATTCGAAAAAGGTTTAGCTTTCTTACATTTCATCTGGAAAATAAAAAATGACGATAAATATAAAAAACAATTTCATAGAAAATGTTGTTGCAAATTGGCCGATTAATATCTACAATTTGCAACAGAATTAAATTTTAATCACTCATTAGACTTTATAAGTTGAATGTATCAGTTATAGCTTTTTTGTACTTTGAGGGTACAGTACCGATACAACATTTTTGTTATTGGAAAAGGACTAGATTAGTTTAAAAATATGTATCTCTTGTAGTTCCGCGGAGCTGTTCTCTTGGTTCACATTTGGTCTGTAACAAGTTCACATTAGTTGTGCAAGTAGGGACGCCTGCAATATGACCATGCCGACAAGACATCTTGCAAAACTGCTCGTTTGCTAGTTTGCTCGCCGAGTTCCTTTGATTCGCAACCAAGTACAGAAGCACCACTGCGGCGGCGAACATAGGCTAAGATTCCAGGACATGCTCGAGGAACAAAATTTCAGCCCCGGATCAATGTGGGGCTCGTGGTGCATGGCCACCATTTGCATCGCTAGCATGATGATTAATGTCCGCTTTGCTGGGATTTTTGCTGTGCTCAGCATTACAAAAACCATTTGTGATTCGACAACCAGTCGATCCAGTTGATATAAGTTATTGTACTAATATCAACTATTTACCGAAAGTAGCTTCTGGGTTTAACTTCACAAAAAGAAGAAACACTGCTCTACACTAATCTCAAAACGCACGTCTACATGCAACCTAAAATAATGATCTAGCACCACATCCCTCTGTGCTAATCTACTAGCAAGCTTCCAGTCCAATACCCCGGATTGTTCGTATGTCTAACCAAGCATATCTTGGCAAATCGCGGCGTAGATACGTCGTTCCTATACTCAAAATTTCTGCCGACCTTCACAGAGCTAAATGTCACGCCCGCACCGAGACTTTCCTGCTTTCACACAACCGTTGCATAATCTTGCCGTTGCATAATCTAATAATGCTTCCGCGAAACATCTTCAAACGCAACTGGTTTGTACCGGTATTGAAAGTTAGTATACTAAACAAATATTTGCACTAAAAAGCATCTTCTAAATAGCTCAACTTCTAGTAGCTCAACTATTTAAAATCGTTCAAATTTTCAAGATGTTCAGTACTATTGGTTTTAGTACTGTACTAGTTGCTGTACTTTTTGAATATTCTTTGTTTTAAACTCTGTCAGTTGTACTTAATCGGGGCAGACAACAATCAAAACTTCCATTTTTACATTAAATTGCGAAATAAGAAAAAAACGAAATTGTGTCGGTCATTGCGTAAGTATGTTTGTGAATATTTGTTTGTAAGTTTTAATTTGTAATGAAACCGGTGACTGGACCGGGCTGACCTTTTAGTTGTTACTGCTAATTGTTATTTAGTCAAAATCGGTACAATGAAAGATGTCTCTTACTCAAAAAATATCATAGATTGGTTTCGAAATCAATAATTATGACAATAGTTTTACAATTCAAAAATAAATTTTGAAAAACCATTAATTTTGCAAATTTAATTTCGTACAGCACTTTCTAAGTTATGCCAAATATATAAAAGTTCCATTTAATTGTAAAATAATTGCTATAAAATTTCAAAACAGTAAAACAGAGAATTTTTGACTGATGTTAGTGTCTTTAATAGGCACTAAGACGAAAAGAATTGTAGATGTTCGGGTAATTTTCGTGAAAGAATCTCTAGAGTGTAAGATTAAGTAACAAGTAAATTTGTCTCACTTGCATGAATCATTTTTTGAATCATCATTCTCAAACGACGAATTTAAACCGACTTAAAATTCAGCTCAATTTTCCACTCATCCGGTGATATCTGATTTTCTTTTTCGTCGTTTCAATGATATCCCACTGTCGTTTTCAATCGAGTATGAAATAAAACTTATTTAAATTAAATTATCGAAATTAAATACATTTTAATATAAAAGTGAACAAACTGAAAACCAATTTTAATGTACATTATAAATTCAAGCGATTATACGTAAAAACCTTTTAAAAATTGTAAAAATTCAAATGTAGAATTTTTTATGCCAAAGACCTGCCAAAAGCTTCAATCAATATCAAATTTTCATGTTTCAAACACAAAGTTCTAAATTACTTTTCATACTTGGAACTGACCAGTTTAACAAACAGCACTAGAAAACGATTATTGTATACAAAATTTGTATTAATAAGTATATGCCAGATTAGCCAATTATCAAGTATCAAAAATTCAAAACTCATTTTCTATCTAATTGCAATTAAGAATATCGATAGAACCAAAAGAATGATTTAAAAATTTAAAACATTTGAAAATGTAAGCCTCTTAATATAGAAAAATAATTGCTGTTGGAAACGTTTGTTATCCGGTTTACCTTTATCGCCAAAGACTTATCAAAAAGCGAAGGATAGCTTTATGTAGCCGGGAAAATCCAAAGTTTAAGAACCAAACTTCTATTGTAGGTTAGTTTTAAGGTCCCCTGCTCCACGACAGTCTGTCAATCAATCTAAAAATTATCAACATTTCAATAATTAAAATCGTCATCAATAACAAGTTTGTGCTATGTTGCATTAATTGAATTAATTAAATTGCCGATTCAAATAATCGGCAATTCAATCAACGAATATATACAACAAATAATATATAAATCTGAGCATGTCAACCCCAAGAAGTTTTACAGAATCATTATAGATCTACATTAAAATTAACTATTTTTTAACAAATTTGACAATGTGTTTTACTAGAAAGCATTATGTTTACAATCTTATCCGATTAACAATCACGATATCGCTGCTTGGTTAGCATTTCCATTTGAAAATCCACTTCTGTTTATCAAAAAATATTCAATAGCGTCTCATCTTTATTACTTTGTAAGCGCGGTTTATATTTAGTTTTATATCTATTTATTGCCTATGTATTTTTTTGAAATCACAATTTTTATGAGAAATAATCAAATTGAAAAGAAAATGAACTAGAAAACCGTAGAAAAAATGACAGTACAAGTGAAAATCATAATATGAACTTCCTAACATTTCAATCGAATTTCGAATTTGAAAAAAATTAAACAGTTGCTTTCGAGTGATTAGAAATACTGCACTAACCACTCGTAGAAATTTTTTTTATGTAATAGATGATTGCTGTTATTCAATTTGAAATGTACTGGGTTAGGTTGTTAATTATTTTAACATCAGCTACGATTTGTGTCAAGTTGAATCGAACGTTTGAGTCATCCGCTAAACGGAGCTGGACCATACGGACAGGCTGTGCAGAATCTACATTGAGCTCGCGGCGAGCTTGCTGCTGATGAGCAGCCTGATCTTAAGACGAAAGTTTTGACCTTGACCTTGGGCGGAGTATTATTTGCAAGACGATGATGTTCCATGTCCAAGTGAGTCTCGGCGTCCTCAACTTCCTGGTGGAATACCATTGGGATCTCACCTCTCGTAATAGCATAAAAAAACTTTCGGTTTGCTGGGTTGTTGTAGGGTCGCAATTGTCTGTCGTTAATGGTGGAACTGTCTTGCCAAAGTTTTAAAGTTATTGATCCAGCATTAGCCCTTGAAGACAAAGATGCAGATGCAAAAACAGTTTCTGAGTCATCAACCGTTTGCCCCAACTTGTATCCAGTGCGTCGAAAAGTGTCAGGTCTCTGAGCTGCCGCGCTAAGTCGATTTTGATTTTGACATTGTTCGAATATATCGGTGATAAGGTCGTTCCTCTTCCCTGGGCACAGACCCGTTGTCCACTGTGTACGTGACTGCCAGCATAAAATGCCTGTCTTTCTTCCTCGTCAGAGCTACTTTCCTGGTTACCTGGTTACACACTGTCTAACGTGCCGAATTTCGGTCTCTGGCTACCGCGAGATTTTGTCTTTGATGATTAGTTCATCGATGCTTTTGCTACTTCCCTAGGCTCATCGTTGCGGTCTTGGTCCACAATTTCTATGGGATCGTCGTTATTCGGCCCGTCGTTATTTTTAAAGAAATTTGCTATTGCAACTTCAAGTTGCCAAGCTCACGACTCCAAATAAAATTCAGCTCTGTCGGTATGGCCCCGGTAACATCTGTAAACTGTGACACTAACTCCTCATGACTGGACAGTATTGCGTTTTGCTTTTGTTATTTTTTGAAAACGACGCGAACGATGCCAAAATTCAACAATAATAATTTGAACTCGCAATTAAATAGCCGGATGGAAATCATAATCAAATCTTATTAAATCGGATCAAACAATAGCCGACGACACCTAAAAAAACAACGAAACAAACCTCGTACGTGAGAATTGACAATTGTTGTGAGACACGAACAAACGAACAAACCCCTTACACTAGCGCGTACCTCAAAATCAACAAGGACTAGTGATTAGTTGTTTCACTAATTAGTAAGATATCATACTTCGAATCTATTTCTCACATTTCGCATATTAATTCTGTTTTCAATTTGTATACTTTGTCGTGTGTCGCAATTAATGGTTGTTAAGAATAAAACAACAGGTTGTCTACTCACTATCGCGCTCTCATTTAATTACCTGATGATCTTTCCAGGCAGTCTAGCTCAAATCTGTTGTCCTAACAAAAAATTGTTTTACCCTCTCTGGTCAACGATGCAGAATTCTGGAAAATGTAAAAAATATTTACAAGGATAATTTTAACAAATCAAAAATTCAAAATGTTTGCAGACATTTATTTATAATTGTTCGGAAAATGTCGAAAGTTGGTTGTGACAACGAAAAAAAAAAAATGAAAACACATTTTATATTATTTGATTCCATTATTTATCAATCAACTTATATAATAAGCTGAACAGGTTTGCCCAGTGGCTTTTTGTAAGTAAATATTAATGATAATTTCAATAAATAAAAGGATTAATGCACAGAATTTGCGTTGTGTTGCAAGTAACAAGAAACAAAGATTTTAAAATTTTTGAACTATTTGACAAAAAGGTAAGAATTAATGCAATCAAATATAGCAAATAGTATTTCTTAATGTGACAGATTTGTCCATTTGATACATATTACATGCAAATGTCATGTATCAAGTACTCAATTTGAATTATACGTGTGTTGATAAGGATACTTTTTCCAGATTGAGGTTATGAGGCCACTTGTCCACACAGTTGTCCACTGTTGAAAATAATTTATTCGTTAAAATTACGTTGTAGCGATAAAAAGTTGAAAAAAATTGGATCAAAATAGAAAAAAACATTGTAAATATATAAAAACTACCGTACCTTCTTTGCCTTTGAAAATGGGGTTAGGTTGAAGCTGAGTCCTGGTTGCTGATTTTACGAAGCTTTTGGCAAGAACCAAAAGCTGTTTGAAAAAACGCGAAACAACTAGCAAGAACTGTTGTTTTTAAAAACCCGACAAGATCGATAAGAATCGCCTTGTTTTTTTAATTACAAACGTGTTAAAAACGAAAAGACGAAAAAATGTAGTCGTTGGAACATGAACAAAGCAAATTTGTTTACTTTTCAGTGTGGGGCACCGTAAGTCGCCGAATTGTCACCAGATGGGGATATTACCTTATGTCGGTAATTCGAACCTCAAATTTTAAATGATGCGTTATTGTTTTCCCCGTCATGGCAACAGAAGCAAACTAATGAAAAACAAATTGTTTTTATGAAGTGATAAAAAGTTGACGAATAAAATAATAAACAGGATTTTTTCGCTTCGGTCAGCGCTTAAAAAGGTTAGTTGAGTAAATGATGAAAAACAAGCTAAACAGAGATTCAAGTGTCAAATATTTAGAAGGTACAATTACATATATAAATTAGAATGTTTGCTTTTTTATTGATTTCGAAAAAATTATAACTAATAATTCATATAATTAGCCAAGTTCAAAATTTGTATTATCAAAAAACTGTCAAAATCTAGTTTCTCTTCTGAATGACGGGGAGACGGACTTCTTCAATCCGGCGCATACGATAGCTTACCTGGAATCAAATTTGCCGAGCAACAAGCCGGCCAAGCTTGAATACAGAGGAAAGAGATTCTACGAGCGAGAGAAATTGTCAGCCTTCGCAGTCGGATATGCAGAATAAAAATAGTACTTAATTAAAATGAATAAAATAGATTGAAAATAGATACTTTTTGTTACAACATTTTTCGAGATGAATGTTAAATTTCAACTATTTTAATATCTTCAATACGTTTTTCTTCTTACAGTTATGAAAACTAGGATTTCTGTACACAAAAATTTTGTTTAATAGAATTTTTATTACAAATTTTGATATTGATTTCGTTGTGTACTGTGTATCAGTACGTTTCTTATCGCTTACTCACCTTAAATAGAATACTTAAATGATAATGATTGTATAATTTTTTTACAAATGAATTCATTATACAAACCGTGCAGTTTCGGTTTTTGGCCGAGTCCATTAGACGATATGCATATCACACGTTAAAATCACTAGGTATTTCTGCAAACATTATTTAATGCTTGAAAATAAAAACTGTAACTCAAGGAATGCTTAATTGTTTATCAATACTTATTAATATTTTAGGTTCATTGGCACTTCGACCAGCGACAAACCATTCTTTTGTCTAAAATAAACTTGCTACAATATTGACGGTTAGAGCATCTTGATAGAAAGGTCCGAAAGATCTCTGAAACATCTAACGAGCATCTTGAATAGATCTCTTAAGCATCACTATGAGGTCTCCTTTAAGAGACCTCTTTTTGATCCCCAAACAAAAATTTTCGGAGACCCTCTGAAAGATCTCCCTCGAGTCTCGTGCGCATCTTTTTTGTCCGCCCTATTAGATCGTTTCGAGATCACTTGGATACCATCTCCAAGTGATCATCGTATGATCTTACAGTGATCTTCTCATTTTGACTCGGGTCCAGCAATCCGACAATTTTTTTGTTCACACTCGTTACTATGAATATATATCGAAGCTTTTGATTCAGAACTGTTATCACATTTTACGTTTCGTTAAAGTTAAGTGTTATAATCCTATGGCTAACAATCGCCAACTGTATACCAGATTTTGAAACACATACAAGTCACTCGAAGAAAGAAAACACAATTTAAGTATAAGTCTCAATTAATTTTTTCGATCGCCAGTTTTGATTTGCAGGCACATAATTAATGTTCGTTACAGCATCAATTGTTGATGGAAGTTTGACAATAATTTCTAGTTAGTTTGGAAAAAAAGATGCAATTGAAGTAGCTCAAACAAAATCAGAAAATCTGTTGGATTATGCAAAAGCTTTATGGCTTTGTGAATTATTAATGCAAAATTATAAACGGGATCAGTCAAATTCACTGGCTCAATCTTCTTACAATGATACATTATGTAAATATCCTCCCATTCGAACAGATTTTCTGCGTTGCCAAATTTCATTTTGCCCTATGAAAAAAAATTAAAAACGAATTTGCAATCAAATTCATCGATTGTCTTACTGCTTAAAAAACAAACAAAACAAAATGTAAAGAAAAAATTCATCACTAAGTGCGCATATAATGTTATAAAAAGCCGATAGGACCAATATCCCCTCCATGATAATGTTCTTTGAAATGTTCTCGATGGATGCTGAGAGACATCTCGTTCATATCATGTAAACTATTTTTGCTAGAAGGTTGCAAAGGTGCTGGAGGTGCGAATAAGCACTATATAGTGTACCTATTATATGTGTAAAACTGGTGCCGACTAAGTTTCAAAATTATTGTTTTTTCGAGTTGGTCCAAATTGCGTTTGTCGAAATTGCGTCTAAACCTCTGACGAATAACAGTACATCAAAGTTATCAACTTTTTTCAATGTTAAAATAAAAAATTATGCGATTAAAATATCAATCATAGCTTGAACTATGAAATCGCTTGCACAACGAGACGCCACTACAAATTTACATTTTTAAGATTTAAAGAACGACTTTGATTGTTCGAAAATATAAGGTTTCAACTTTTCATTCCAGTTGTTGAAATTGCAAAATATCATTTCTTAAACAAATGACACTTAAGTAAAAAAAAGTGTTTTTTCGAAAAATTTGTTTTCAAACATTTAACATTTTCAATAATTATAATAAAATATTGAAACGAAAATTATTTATACATTCAAATTCTACATTAAATTTATTTTACAAGCTACAAAGTTACACGCGTTTGAAGTTGTCAAAGCCAAAATCGCACTAATACATATTAGTGCGATTTTGGTGCCAACTATAGCTGACAAAATTGAAGTGTGCTCCTCACGGGTTAATATTGTATTGTAGTAATAGCACAAATGGAGAATTGAAATAAGGATTATTTCTTTTTGTTCACAGGAAAGTGATAGAAGTAGTTCCGGCAGTCCCGAACCGGCATCCGGTGCGATGCACGAGCACCAAATGATGATGGAGGGGATGATTTCGCGAAAAAGAAGACGGAGTCCGTCGCCGGAAAACATAGATCACGCGAAACGCGCTGCAATCGACGTGCAAGCTCACTTAAACGGCACCAGTATGTCTTTTCTTTCACTTCTCCTGCCTCTGTTTTTCTCCACGCTCAAATTTGTAAACTAACTTTTTTGCTCACAGTGGCAGGCATGGTGACTTTACAAAGTCTTCAAAATCTGGCAAACTTACAAAATCTTCCACAAGTAGCTTCCTTAGCTGCCGGTCTGCAGAGCATGACGACGGGGCTGACAAATAATCAGCTCATCAACACGCCCTTGAATCTAACCGTCAGTTCATCGAGTAAGAAAAGAACCTTTCTGTTTTTGATTTTGATCAAACGTTTTGTCAAATATCAAATGAAAGAAAAATGATCATAATAGAATTGTATTCATCAGCTGGAACAATACCAACTGCATCGAGTACGACAGCGGTAGCACCCCATCTCTTACCGCCGAGTTCTACTCCGATGGCAACGTTACCCCAACTTCTCTCGCAGACACAACCTGTAGCGATGCCTCAATTCATTTTAACATCTGGTCAACTCGTTCAAGGAATTCAAGGAGCTCAATTACTCATTCCAACGTCACAAGGTAGAGCTGGCGTTTACTTCTTTAATCGATCACACACATACTTGCATGTCGATGAAATGAAAAAAAAAAGTAAACGAATTGGACTAAAAAGAGTGAATAGTTATAGGTCTGTATATTTTGTACGACAAAGAACAATGAGTTTATGATGCAATAGCTGAGTATAAGCTTGAGTTTCTGTACGAAGCTGGCTCTGAAGCGCTAATCACACTTGGGCGACTACATAATATTACACAATCGAGTTTGCGCTGTTATAATATCGGCTATCTCTGGCGAGCTCGAACCGACTGGGACGGGACTAGGACGTCGTCCATACTTAGTGGCCCTGGACTACCTCAGCGAGCACAGGGCAAACTCTGCAACTAATTTCAATGTATAATTAACGTCTCACTAGCGCCATCGTCGTTTGCAAAGCTACACACAGACTCAAGCCATCCTTTGCCAGCACGATGTCCGACCCCCCCCCCCCCCCGCATTACGCCTTCGCCTCCGCCGACGACCAACACCACTCATCCGACTTGCCTCAGCACTCACGCCGGACATCGTATAGCAGGACCGCGGGTTTTGGCGCTATTATATTGATTGTCGTACTTGCGCGCGCTAACTTCGTTTCCCTCAAGTTGCCAATTCCTATTCTACCAATCGCTGACAGATTCTACGATTTCTCTTAAGTGGATTGAAGTTACGAGCTTGCAAGATACAAGAAACGCTCTCGCCATGACACAATTATTAGCTTAGAGACGTTATAATTGCATACTGCCTGCTCTCTCTCTCTCTCTCTCTCTCTCTCTCGTATAGCAAATATTCGACCAGGTCGTTTTTTACGTCTTGGATTCAATTAGTAAGGGGGGCCGTAAATTTATAACTTATCGACAATTGGCCCGGTCTCGATCGTCGGCGTCCCGAAGATAATAACAGCTAATTGTTTGCATAAACCACTGTCGGAAACTTTTCATAATTAATGCAATACACAGAAGGTACAAATAGCGCTATAGCTATATAGGCTCTCATAATTAGTAATCATATTAAGCACGTGTACTGAGTAATCAGATTTGTGAAGCTAGCGGTAATCTCGAAACTATTCTAAGTATGATTAGGCGCGCTTCTCATTGGCAGAGACTATGGCTAGTGTCTTAACACGACGAGTGTAGATGATGATTATAGTTTGCCAACTACGCATACTTGAGCAGTTAGTTGCCCTGTGGATTGTATAATAATCCATCTTTGAGTGATGATAAGTTTACCATCAATTTTCGGATTACATCAACGTAACCCGATCGGCTGCGCCGCTTCTCGAGCTTGAAAATCGATTGTCACACGGCACATCTTTTGTTTCGCAGGCATCGCCACCCAGACCATCCTCACCATCCCCGTTAGCCACGTGACAAACAACCAGATGGTTAACCTCGCTCTCAGCAACGGCCAGGTCGTCTCCACGACTTTGGCGAATCTTCAGTCCATCGTGCAGCCACAAGGAATGTTGAACACGCCTACAAGTAATGGTAAAATTTATACCAACAGCCTCCCGTCAACTCGGGACTGGACAACTTTTTTGCCCTCTCACACACGATTTTGTTTGTTCCGTTAGTTCCGACCAGTCCAAGTTTGACCTCGGGTTTGGGCTTGAACCCAGCAACACTACCGCACCTGCTGAGCAGCAACTCGGCGAGTCAACAACTATTAAATGCCATGCAACCACAACTTTTGCAAGCAGCTCAGGCCGTCCAAGCAGCACAAGCTTCTCAGCAACCTTTGTTAACAACATCACCTCAACATCACAGTCATCGGCACAGTTCGCACGTCGCTCACTATCCTGTAAGTGTTTAACTTTTCTCTTTCTCTAGAGAGACCAGCCAGTCATTATCCGATGTGCCAGTTGACTGTATCAGCAATGCACTTTTGTTTCCAAATAGACAACGGATAAGCATCATCGAGAAAGGCAGGAACAGTCATCGCCCATGAATGGATCTGCAGTCTCTGCAGCTTCCGCTCTCAACAGACTAGCGGCGAACAACGGAGAGATCACCATCACTACCACCCATGGACCAAGGGGATCCATCAAGGTTTCACCCAGTTTACGTAGTCCCAAAGAAGAAGAAGAGGACGACCTACTCAATGATTCGCCCAGTAATTATCAAAACCTATTCAATTGTTCATTCTGATATCTATAATGAAGATTCTAAAATGTTAAAATGTATATATCATTATGATTTACTGGAACCATAATCCAGGTTATTATGGTTCATTAATTTTTGATAAAAAAATCAATTGAAGTATTCCAAAATTATTCACATTTTTTTCTATGAGATTAATTTTAAATTGTACTATGAAAATATGTTGTCTGTTCTTAGATCAACCAACTATCAACGAAGCCACAAATAACATAGTCGACGGAATTAATTTAGAAGAAATTAAGGAATTCGCCAAAGCATTTAAGATACGACGGTTGTCGTTAGGGTTAACACAAACTCAAGTAGGACAGGCTTTGAGTGTCACGGAAGGTCCGGCGTATAGTCAAAGTGCCATTTGCAGGTAAATGCAATTTTTATCTTCTATCACGATCAGTGTAACTCATCATCTTTTCGTAGACTCAAAAGCAATAGAACAAATTTACACAAGGCAAAGACGAAAGCGTCATTGTTTGCCAGGTCACTGGAAATGGCATAACAATTTCTCTGTAGATAATATTTATAGTTGATAGATTTCCATCAAATTCAGGGGCTCATTGAATCACAGTTAGAGGAAAAAATTGATACATTCTCCAAATCAAAACATTGATTCAGGGCTAACGATGCGATTACTTATTATGCATAAATGTCATTAGCTATCGTGGTTCATGTTAAAGGATTCCCATTTTTGGTCCAATTTTATATGGACGATGATTGAGCGAAAGAGCTGTTTTGAGTGAGGGGAATTTTTCTATTAAGATGGGCCACGCGGCTTAATTAAAAATCATATAAAGTCGATTAATTAAAGCATTGGTGATTGTTTCCCAGTGCCCTGGCTTCTCAGATGTATGCCACGAAGATTGCCTCTCAGCAGCAAGCAATGTACGTTTTATCCCATATTTTATTTTGATTTTCTTCACTTCACAATTTCATATCAACTCCAAGTCTTACAGTTATACCCAAAGAGTTTCACGAAATGTCCTTTTTTTATCTTGGTAGAAATTTCTGACAAAAATGATTCTTTTTTTTGCGAACCTACTTATGCTTTGATACGAATTTTTTATCTTGGTTCACTGTTGGGTATAGCCGTATGAACAATATTTCTATTTTTGATATTCGTTCAAATAGATCATCACAGAAAGTTGAAATAAATAAAAAGAAAGTGTGGAAGAAAAATGAAATAATATCACGTAATTCAAGAAAGAAAAAAAAGCAAAAATACAACTTTCGTCTAGCCAGGGCATTGGCAAAAGTGGGCATGGTGTCGCCAACAATCAATTTTCACTTATTCCGTATGCTCTTACAGCTCGCTGTTTCTTGTCCTTCCCTTTTATCTTCTACTGCAGCTCATCTCGCGATTTCAGTTAACTCAAAGAATTCTATTCCACTGTTGGCAACATCATACGTGTACCATCACCAATGTCCTGTGATCGGGAATCCCATAAGCGCACTTTACGTCAAACAAAAAATTCAGGTTTAAAGTTGAATTAAAAAATCAATTTTTGATTTTTTGTTTCACTGCACAAGAAGTATAAAGTGATATTTTAAACGTTTCTTCCGCACTTAACTTTTTGATTTTTGTAAACGTTTCGGAAAAAGTTATTTCAACCACAATTATTGTTGTGAAATGTGTGAAACATTTACACACATTCAACTTTACATCCTATCTAAGATTAGATGAAAAAAAATTGACAATTTTTGAAAATTTTTTGTTTACTTTTGATTGCGAGGTTTTGTCCAATTTATCTATATCTAGTTCGGTGCACTTTTCGGACTAGTTGAAACACTGAAAGTGAACTTATGGGATGTAGCCCTCAAATAGCCCTCTGAAAAAAAAAACATCATAAATCCTATCCGAAAAGATTGTAATTTCATTTAATGTGAATGTAGATTCGAAAAACTGGACATCACTCCAAAAAGTGCTCTAAAAATAAAACCTGTCCTCGAAAAATGGATGAATGAAGCTGAAGCAAGGTGAGTTTCAAATCCAATTCATTCTCGTTTAGCAAAAATTTTTATCCATTCTCGAAGTTCATTACAAAACTAGTATGAAAGGGATCTAAAAATAAAAAACTTGATCTCTGCAATGATCAACTTTTTCTCCCTTTAAAATGGATTCCGATAAAACATCTTTGAGTCGCGTATAAACATAGGGGAAAAAATAGAAAGAAAAATTTTAACAGGATGTTAGCAAGCTGGACTTCTCTTAGGTTGATTATTATTTATCACCTTTCTTCGTTCGTGCAAACAATCACGGGGCCGCGGGATAAAAATCTTTTCACATTCCGGAAGTTGTTCAATTCAACAGGTGTCATTTTCCCAAACTTGCAGCATATATTTAAAGTATCAATCGGAGATAATTGTTGCAGCGCTCGATACACGCTGTCAATTGTTTTCAGCTAATGTGAATCTAAATTTCATGATTAATATACGTTTAATCAATGCGTTATCTTTCAATTTCGAGAATCATTTACGATAATTGATCCCATAAGCGCACTTTCGCAATTTTATGAACTCGCGCACAATCAGAGCGCCGAAATTTCTCTACAAAAATATGATTATGAGGATACATATATTTGTCCATCGACCACGAATTAAAACTGGAAATGTTTATCAATGAAAAAGTAGACATGAAAAAAGTACAAACTCATTTCAGGTGGGTAAAATTGTAATTTTGACTATGAAATTGGGAAGGGGTAGATTTGATGTTGATATCAAAATTGAAAAGATGCATAGCTGATAAAAGAAGATGAATTAAAAACAAAAGATAGATGGAGGTTGAATGTTAAGTGGGGCGTTTGGTGGGCGCGTATATAGGAATTCGAAAATAAACCACTCGTCGAATGACTCGTCGCGCATTCCTTGGGCTTAAACCCAAGTTCAATTTGCCTATATACATACATTACATCTTATAGCGGCACCTTTTTGCGATTGTGTGGGTCGGTCGGCGCGCACACCTACAGAAAAACATCTTTGTACATATTCGTGGTGAGGTAGCGGCGCAGGGCGGAAAAATGAAAGCGGCTGGTTTATGCGGTGCACGTGCACGATTTATCTGCCGAGTAATTAAACTGTGGACTAATTAAAATCAGGTTTCTGATGTACCCTCTTTGCCTCCTGCTCCGCCTCCATCGTCTGCAACGCACCACCGTGCGCACACCTATACAAACACCTTCTTCGCTTGTTTCTTTCTCACTCTTTATCCCAATAATCCCCCTCTTTTCGTCGCGCTTATTCATTGTTGATATTCGATATTTAATGTGTCGTTTTCTGCACCTTCGCTAAAAAATATTCTGCCACGTTTCTCTCTTAACTCTTCCCTGATTCTGTCTCCACCACCTAAGTCAAATAAATTTGAACTTTAATTTAACTTATAAAAAAACATATTGAATGAATGAATATATATTCTATAATATGTATATATTTAAATATATAATATGTATATATTTTTTATATTTTGATTGTTTAATTTTAAATCGAAGAAGTTTTCAAATTGAATGTAAAAGTCTTGACATGAATAAAACTATTTATGCAAGGTTATTCTTAATTTCAAACACTGAAATCAAAACTTTGCAAATCTGGGTGCCACTCAATGAAACCAAACTACCAAAGACATACATACAATGTTAACATTTTCTTAAAGTGTAAATCATTGCTGATTCATATTATTCAATAAATCATCATGATTTTTTGTCATTCATTTTGTTCATTCTAGATATTAACAGTAAAAATTATGAACATTTTTTATCAATCGCACATACCAATATATATGCATATAAGTATAAAATGCTAATAAATAATGTGACAGCATTGAAATATTGATTGTAAGTGTTTTGCGCATGATAAAACAACGATGTACAACTAAGTAATCCCATTTTTGTTGTGACGTTTAGCTTCTTATTTCGATTAGCATATTATATTTGCGGTATGTCAAAGAATTGTCGCGCATTACTAATTCTCTGTCGCGGTTTTTTTTCGTCCCCGTAGCCTGCAGCGTCCATTTCGTTATTCCAGCATCCATTTTGCCGGACAGTTGGTCATTCGAAGTTAAATTAAAAACATAAATTTGAGCTGGCAAACGACGACGACCGGTACTCTTTTCTATCCCTTCTTGTTTCGCTTTTTTTTATTCTCCGTGATGCTTGGCAAATCCGCATTTGTCATTCTTCAGCTATTGAAAATATCGCGATTTCGTTATCTCATAATCAAGCTCGTGTCCGAGGACAAAATCAAAACCAACATTTTATTCCATAAAACTGACTCTTTGTGAAATTTTCAGCTAAAAAATAACTTTTTCCGAACCAAATGACACTGTGATCTTTAGATTTGTTAAATTACCAATACAGGAGAACGTCATTTTGTTTTAAATATTTTATAATATTTCAAGAAACACAATGCAAGTCAATAAGTTTCTAAATGAAAAATGAAGGAAATTCCCCTGTTTCTCCTGGATTGGTCTGTTTTTATTAATGTGTTTAAAATTATAATAGAATGCTGTGTTATATAGAGTTTGAATGTTAGTAGCCCGTCTGATTCCAGGTACAAAAGCGGAGCAGACCACCTTACAGATTTTATAGGCGTGGAACCAAGTAAAAAGAGAAAACGACGAACTTCATTTACACCCCAAGCACTCGAATTACTCAACGCTCATTTCCTGAAAAATACTCACCCCAACGGTGAGTTTTATTAAATCACAAATAAACTTAGATTTCTAATGGATTCATTCGCAATTTAGTTTGATTTAATTTTGTTATTTTTACCATTAATTTTTTCATTTTTTCCTTCATACAATTCTTTTGTTCAAATAATTTATTCATCCGTTAATGATGTACTTTATACCAGGTTGAATTTATATTGTTTTTTTTTTCGTTGAAATAAATGAAGCGAAAATAAATTACGTAAAATTGTGCATAATCAAAGTATATGTTTAAAATATGTTTTAATTATGTAATAATATATGATAATGATACAAACAAGATGTATACTGGCGTTGATTTTATAAGTCTAACTAATTGTACATCATACAAAACGTCCGAGTTTAATGTTACTCTGTTACAAAACGGCTAGTTAAATTAATTAAATTAGTTATTAATAACGTGGCAGGTGTACAATATCCCAGAAACGAAGCAAACTAATAATCTGTGATTTTAGGCAATGAAATAACGGCTTTAGCGCAACAACTTGGACATGATAGAGAAGTTATAAGAATCTGGTTCTGCAATAAGAGGCAGGCTCTGAAAAACACTGTGAGGATGATGTCGAAGGACGTCGGCTAAAAATAATTCCTGAACTTTGAAGAGGCTCGCAAGAAAAATTTACGTTCGTTTTAACTTCAAGATTTGTATGTAGAATGTTTCGAAAAAACTTTTGGCGATTTGGTGAACGAGCTTACATAGCGTGTCGATGAGAGTAAATTAAATGAGACAAAAATTGTAAATGTGCATACGTCAGAGTATCTTCAAAAATCACAAGGTAGAAAAAAATGCGAAGAAAAATAAAAGAAATGATGCTATCCGATCAAAGTAAACTCTAACGTAAACACAACGACTGAAATGTGGTACTAGATCGAGAGATTTCCAAAATCCAGACGAAAACAGGGTAAAGAGAATACTCGAGATTTGTACCACGAGCATTGTGATCGCAAACGTATACGTGCATGTATTAATTGTAAATAAATTTTGTTTACCCATGGCAATCGTGATCATGAGAGTTACATGTCGACGATTTATAATTTTAGTAGCGGTTAAAAATTGAATTTTTTATTTTTTGGTCTGGTCAGGATTACGTTGTTTTGTAAACATTGTATAATTAAATTTCGGATTGAATGATTACTGAATACGATAAAACAAAATGAAATGATTACGTTAAATCGGCATGGAGCTATCAGTAACATTTTACATTAACCCAAATAACAATAGCGTAATGTATTTAGAATAATTATCATATAATAATTACGAAATACTGACCGAAAATAAAAACTGCGATTTGAGAGGCACGCGATTGCTTATTTCATTCCGAAACGCGCAAACCTAGCCAATCGTGAACAACTAAAAAAGAGGGGAAAACATTTTGGGAATATTTCATCTGCTCGCAAATTCTTTTCAAACGTAAATTGCAAATGAAATGTTCGCTGTTATCCAAAGTGAAAATTTATATATGCTGCCGTTTTCGGCACCATTCATAAACTTTTCCTATCGGATATGAAAGATTTTCATTTATGAAAAAAACCCAAGTATTGAATTACAATGAAAGCAATAATAATAATTTAACGTTAAAAAAGACAAACTTCTGAAAATTGTTAAATTTTAACAAAATATTATTGAATGTGTCGAGGTCAATTCGATTTGGATGTTACAAAAACCGTTCGCTCACATTTTCAATAAAACAGTTTGATTGAACAGAAAGTACAATTTCATTTCTAAACGTGAAATTTCAACATTTTAAACTTTTTTGCATAATCAACCAGGTGTATCAACAATCACTTCGAAATGAGTCATGAAATAAAAGTTTAATCAAATTCCTTTTTTTGTCAGCAGGTAAAATTTAAGTTATTGATTTGCCTTGTGAAATGTACTTTGTTTCATTTGTGAAACCGTTTCGAAAGATTCAAAAACAATATGTCTTCGATATACAGTTCTATAAAATGCGTCGCCAGTTTTGCAGCTAATGTATTCCAGTTTGCTTAATCGCGAAAATAACCATACGCCGCGTCTTACAAGACGCGACAATTGATATGATCATTGAGTGCCACGATAATTAGGCTATGCAAACTTACGTATCTTAAGTATAATGCATTTTATATACATGTATATATACAATCGTGTGCAGTCAAACAAAAAGAACTGCATTCCAGCAGTAACAAGATGGAAGTAAAATTCATATTTCTCGTTTTATTATACAAAAATCATTCAATATTCCATTACAAATCATTTTTTAAACCCTTACAAGTTTTAATGGCAATTAAACAATTATTTTATGTGAAACTAGAAAACGTAACAAATAATTTCACCTTTTATGTGTTTTTTATGAGACTCATATTTGACTCAGTGCTGCGAGAATGACAAAGATGAATTGCATGAAAAAACACGTATAGCATTTCGTATGTAACATACATTTAACATCCAATATTACTGAAGTATAACATTCAAATTAATCGCTCATAGTTCACATTTTTCGTCTTAGCAAACACCGATGTGACGGAAAAAGTTAAAAAAAAATAAGAAGACGAAAAGTACAAACTAAAGAGCAATTATTGCATAAAAACATCCTCATTCATTAACCCTTTTACGCATACATTTTTCGATAGAAAAAAAATTATTATTTCGGATTTTGGTCTGACAACTTGGCCGCCATTTTTAAATTTGCAAATCTGACTTCAAATTCGGGTTCAGCGAACACGAAAAGGTTTATGAACCACTCATCACCTAGTTTCATCGAAATATTTCAATTTTCAACAAAAAGAACGAGTTTTAGTAAGGTGGCATGAAAAACATGCCACCATGGGTCAAAGGGTTAAACTTTTAACAAAACCCAACATTTTGATCGGAATGTAAAAGTTGAGTATAGCTTGTCCAAGACAGTTGAGTACAATTTACACAATACATTTTTGATATACAAAATGGTAAACGAGAACTGTATTGTCAAAATTTTTCAAACATACAAAAACATTATCTGCAATCTTGTGTTCGATGTGCTAAAGACTAGGTGATCTCGATATCAGCATAATCGAATTAAGATAACTGTAGAACACTATCGGAGATTTATTACAAACTTGTAGCTACCGCGATTCTGTATACAAGTCATGATTATCTGGTAGTTATCGTATTAAACATCCACTCGCTCTACACTTCATCTTTTCGTTTTTAAAACTTTGTCCAAAATCAGACTAAAGCTAAAACTTTGATGGTTTGATTTATTCGGAAAAACATTGTTTATTGTCTCAAAACATAAAATACTAATTCATGTAATCGTTCCATGAGTAATTTAGTATGCATGAAACATTTGAGGATATTCCACTATTCAAAGAGACGGAAGGCAAAAAAACGAAAACGATCTGTACATATAATTATTAACGAAAACAAAAAAAACTAGTATTGATGATAATAATCACGATCTTCATGATTGATGCGCTATTAAATAGCAATATGTGTGCGAAAAATTTACACGTTAAAAGCTATTGAAAAAAATAATGCAACGTTATGGACAAAAAAGGATATTTTAAGAACTTTTTCTTTGACCAAAAAAGTGAAACTTAAAATAACTGGAAAAGGAATTTATTCTTAAAAAAAGGGAAAACATTTGTGTATATTATATGAAAACTAAGGATGAGAAATTCGAAATTCAAAATTTATATTGCGATAGATTAATGATACGTGTTACCCATTTTTGATAAAAAGAAATGAAAAATGATGGTTTTGTACAGATATATCCCGGTTATTAAATTTTGTTATGCTTGATGAAAATGGTTAGAGAAAACAAGCGATAATGCGCGAACGCGTGTGGCGAAAAAAAGTGATCAAATGAAAAAAAGGAAATTGTCTAAACAAATGAATATCTGAAAAAATAATAATGTGTATTTTCTTCGTCGGTTAAATATTTGATAGACCATTATAAAAACTCTTTAACATGTTCATTACATTAAAAGTAAAACATACGATTGTATTCATGAGTGTCATATTACTAAGGAAAACAGATCCATGGACGAATATTTGGTAGCAGTTTTCGAAAAGTAAATTGATTTTACATCAGCAGAGTAAAAAGTTTTAAAGCAAAGTTGACAGTGCACATACTAATATTATTTACAGTGATATAACATGAATGAATTTGCAGAATGTCTAAAGGTCCGATAAAGTTGGGCTGGAATTGTTAACATTCTATTTTACATACACATATAATCAATATAACTGAAACTGGCATTGAAATTTACAGGGAGGAAACTGCTCTTGAAATGTTGTCCAGCGAAACCAAAGTTCCTACTATGTTTTATAAAGCAACTGGACTGTAAAACTTGGATTGTAAATAACAAGACGCAAGTATTAAAATAGTATTCGCAATACAATCAGCAATTTCAAGACTACTCAATTTAAAAGTTCAAGATCAATCGATGTATTAATAATATACGATGCATAACACAGTTTTGTAAATGTATAGAGTTAAATTGCAATAGCAATAAATTTTATCACTTATGTTTACAATAGATAAAGAGAAAGATTTTAATATTCATATACAGATTTATAATACAAATAAAAACAAATGAACACTTATTATATAAGAGAGAGAAATATACCGATATTAATAATTGGTTGATCTTGTAACTGATATAAGCACGCGCAGTCAAAACTAAAGCACATAAGTATACTATTGAAAAACAACAAAATATGCGGAGTCGTAGTTTAGCAAACATGTTAGGATCTTAGAAACAATGCAACATTAAACCACGTATTTAAAACAGAAAATATAGATTATAAGCGAATACTTGTGTAAAATCTAGTAGGTGTCCACAAAATCTAAATAAAATCATATATTGTGGTACAAATTACAACAACCATGTTTATTTTCATTTTTGTCTCTCGCCAACCTTTCAATTTTACTACATCAGCCCGAGTCGAAATTTAGGTCCTACTTAGGCCGTTAAAAATGAAATGCTTGGATAGATAGAACCTAACAGTCGCTAAGTATATCCAATAAACAATGGAATTACAAGAATTTAGCTCCTACATAACTTATAACTCCATTCCTAAAAAGTTCATCCCGACCTGAAGTTGTCGTCGAAGACATTAAATGCGTGTGCACTTCGATTCATCGATTTTGATGACGTGCGGTTTCGTTCAAATCCGTCATTCGTTGGTCATCATCATAACACCCTCAATACACCCTCAATATACCCTCATTCGATAAGTTTTTTTACAATTCCAAGTTTTTTTTAAACGTCACTGAATGAATGTATATAATTTTCAATTTTTTGATAATTCATTTCGAATGCAAAATCTTGACTGGCGATAAAGCAGGTACCTTGACAATTATTAGTCGAATGTCGAATCAATGTGAAAATGTCTATCCATTTAATTTCAAACGACGACAGTTTCCGGTTAAACTTGCTTTTGCTCTGACGAATAAATCTCAAGTTCAAACATTTGAACAAATAGGCATTGACTTACGAAGAGGAGTTTTTAATCATGGTCAATTTTACGTTGCAGTATCTAGAGTCGATCGTGGAACTCTTTGAAAATTTTTCAAAAATTATATATAAAGAGCTGTTTACATCGAATTAACATTATCACATCAACTATAATATATGGAAAAATGATTTAATAGGATTAATGAAATAACAAAAGAAAACGAAAATATCTTCCGAAAATTAAATTGTGAATTGATTTCATTCAATTAATATTTCTAATAGATTATTCAATCTTTTTATTTTTTAAAAAAATTTAAACCTGAAATCATTTCATATTCCGTTTAAAAGAATATTATTTTTTTATTCGACAAGCAATCGACAAGAAATAAGAAAACAAATATTCAAAACTTAATAGTTAACGTAAGAATTTGTATTATGTTCAGGTAGAAGCAACCAATCCACCTATACAGATTTTGAGATTTAAAACAATTTGCTATACTTATATAATTCTTCAATCAAACAATTAGCGTATTGTTTTAATTTAATTTTATTAATACACCACTATTCGGATCTGCGTGCCCGGAGGGCGCGCTTTCATCCTTCTAGTACTCTAAAACAGTCACAAATTTCCAAATATTCCATGAAAGAGTAGCTATGTATATAGGATCTAATTTTCAAAACGTTTCGATGCAGTTCCTGGAATTGAGACGAGCTAAATACTGCCTAAATAGGACCTAAAATTCATAATGTTCCCTTGTTTACTTCATATATATTGCTCTTATCTCTATTGGTTAGGTTGTACAAAATCTTATAGTAACAGTCAAAAATTTGGTTGCTTTATTTTTATTATAAATAATTTTAATGAATAACAAACTAACAAATAACTAACAAATATATTTTCTGAATGAAGTTTATAAAAACACATATTTATTTCAAATTTTATCTCACACACAATACTAATAACTTCGAGCTAGAGTCGAAAGAATAGTCGCGTTTCACTAATCAAAACCACACTAAAAACTGTTTAAACTAATACATATCGCGGGTGTCATTTATTTACCTAGGTGTAAATGTTTTTGTTACAATTTCATTTTTGTTATGAATCATCAAGTATAAAATGATCAAAGTAAACAAAAATTTAGTAAATAAAAAATTTAACCTACATGTATTTTAATCCTACAGAATCTTAACTTACTCTTACTCCAATAACAATTAACCGATAGTCGTCAATAACATGCGAATTCAACGTTCCTGTAAATTTCTATAGTTGTGTGTGTGTTGATTTTAGAATCGCGCAAAATCGTCTGTCACTTTATTTTAGAAGTGAAAAACCGGTTACTTGACTGTACACAAGCAATTGCAAAACCAGTATTTAAATAAAATTCTTTATCATGAAGAAATAAACAATAAATTAATAAATAACCTCGTCTCTCAACACGCACACGTTTACAGAGCCGCTAGTTGTATTGACGGTAATCGATTAAACTATGTTCATGTATATTAGGGTAAATGTACTAGTGGACCGTGTACCAGTGAATGACCGGTCGCAAGTAAACAGCCAAATAATAAACAGTTGGCTTTATAAAAAGTTGTTCATTAACTGACTCAACTATATCAAAAATCTGCATTAATAAATTATAAGCCATATCATTGTCATGTTAAAAATTATAGGCAAGTGTCAGGTATTTTGCCAATGGCGGCTAGTGAGTAAACTGAAAATAACTTTTGAATTTGATTAAAACAATTTAATTGTTAGATTTAAAGGTCAGATTATTGTTCCTACCAAGTTATTTAATAATTAAACTAATCAATGGCACTACAAACAACGCATTTTTGTGTATTATTATAAATATTAAGGCGGTCAACTACTATATATAGTACACGAGAATTAACTATGATCCAGTCAATGACCGCTATTTCAAAATGAATCTTCATCTTTACACGAAAAAATGTCCGGTCATTTACTGGTATAATCGGTCATTCACTAGTGTTATTTATGATGCGGTATTTCACCATTAATACAAATATATCTATAAACAAGAAATTTATCAAGAAATCATTTTAAAAAAACTTAGATAAAATCTCAAAAATTAAATTTATTTGCAAGAAAATATTGTATAACATATGTTATGAACTTGTTTTATAATTAGTCGTAACGTTTGGTTTTGAACCATCGTGTTTCTTATACAAATGATTAGTAATTTTGTTAAATATATTTTTATGAAATTTATAGTGCTAAACTTGTACCTTTCGTTAAGATGAAACCAATTCAAAATCTGGTTTTACTGTACTCTCTTTCTTTTTGATGCCACCATTGATCTCAATAATTACATATCCTAAGACTCCAACACATAAAAATGACATAAGTATGTATAATTTGTAATAAGTTCGCAAGAACGGACTAGTAGCATATGATATCACAGATCCGGTAGATTCCCATAATCGGAAATTCGAATAGGCAGCTTCTTCCTTCCCAGGGAACAATAGTCCACAGAGAGCTAGAATTAAGACGCCAAAATCAAAATGAAAATAGCCTAACATCTAACATTAAAAAGCTGAGAAAAAATGATGAGAAAATGATTTTGTACGCCTTACAAGATACAATCTTAGAAATTCAACGTCACGTTGTATGAATAGTTACGTTACGAATTGGGATTTCTATAATTAAGATCGTGAAATTTAACAATCTATATCGTACTTAAACCCGCAGTTAAACGGTCGTGACGAATCCTTGTAAAAATGACAGTTCTCTCGTGTGGGTGAACCAATGGAAAAGATCGCAGTATCTTTTGCGTCTTTAGTTTAGAGTAAAATAAAAACAGTAACATCCGGTTTCTATTGGCTTTTCCTGTTTCAGATTGCCGCTCTCTGGCGACAACGACAAAGAGTAAACATGATTTCAAATATTTTATACCTATTAAAAGTGATGATTTTTAATGTTAATTTGATTTTAGTTGATCGTTTTCCAATTGATTTTTATTGAAAAAAATCGACAACTCCCTACGCTTTCTATTGGGTTTAACTTTATGCTATTTGACTTAAGAAAATGCTGTATCAAAGTTTTATTTGTTTCGCGAAAAAAATCATATTATTGTTGTTAGTTTATGAACACTTATTAAATCTTTACAATTTGAATCGTAAAATTTGCAACTTTATAAATTATACATTATTATACTTAACCTTCCGTGACGCCCGTGTATTGAGTACACCGATTGATTTTTCATTGTTATTCACTGAAAAGTTAATATTTCTGCAGAATATTTCGGGGACTGACTGTATATATTCTTACTACAATAATAAATGCAGAATATGAGTAATTATGATAAGAAGAATGATATGCAAAATATTATTCATAATAATGATAATTATTATTATTAAAAAAATGTTGTTTTTTAGTCTTTAAGATTGTTTAAAACATTGAAGAACGTTAAATTTACATAGCGCGCAGCCGAAAAAGTCGGTGCGCGCACTTTAAAAAATGCAATTTGTTGTGATATTTGAGTTGAAAATTCGGATTTTTTAAACAGTGGAATTGAGGAATACACAAAAGTTTCTATGCAAGAAACTTGTATTCACAATAGTTTTAAAGCAAAAACTGTCGCCCGTGTATTCAGTACACGACGCGCGTCACGGAAGGTTAATTATAAAAAATGTAGATTTCATGTAATTGAAATCATTTTTTTAATGTTTATGGTTCCATTTTTTCATACCATTAACTTGGACAAGCCAAACAGCATCACAAAGGCCCCACAATCCCGAAATTATGAAGAACACCGTAGATTGGTTGGGTGTAGGCTTCCAGATTGTCAAAAATATCAGTATCGCTAGATTCAATATAAAAGCAAACGCGATTATTGGTTTTCTACCCGTAACTTTTGCGATTGTTCCAGTAGTGAGTGCAGCCACTGCATTCGTCACACCAAAGCATATCATAACGTATCCAATGTTGCTTATTCCCCAAGCACATGAAACGAAAGCCTGCAAATACATTCCCAATGATACTTTTAAAATTTTCTATTCTACATTCTAAAATGGAAATGAAATTTTTTTTTTATTATAGCTTACTCACAGCATTGTAGTCGGCAAATAAGAAAGCCTGTTCCATGCCAATAAATATCGTAATGGGGAGGATTAGCAACTGACTTTTTTGCGTTAACAGTTTCATCGTCACTGCTAACAACTTCAGTCCAGACAATCCAGAGGCTGATCCAGTTCGACCTCGATCGTACCTACAAGCATTTTTCATTAAAGTTTTTTCCGTTCGTTTATTTTTCATTCTGATATATATCTGATTTTTTGTTATTTATTTTTTATATTTCGTTATCATCCTATTAACACATTTCGAACAATGTGTCTTGATATTCTATACGTGTTCTCATATTCTATGAAAAAATTAAACAAAAATTGAAAATTATAATGAATTACACTATACAACTACCTTGATAGTGAATCTACTCCAAAAATGACGATTAAGCTGGCTAAAACCATGCAACCTAAATAAATGCCAGAAATTAGGTGAATCCTCTCAACTGGTGGTTGCTCAAAGTTAGACACAGCTTCCTGTTCAGCAATCCCGTTAAAAAAATTAGCTCCACAATTTTCCGCTATAATGCTAAGATTCAAAACCACCTCAGGAAGTTTGACATCCATACCATAAGATAATACTATAACAAATTTATTTTAAATAAGCAAAGATACTCATTTTTACAAATAGTTTTTAATTTTTTTTAAACAACCTGCTGAAGAGATCAAGTTGCCCCAAACTTGTGCCATTTGATAGAACATGAAAAAAAGGCCGAAAAATCTCGTAACAAGGACATCAGCGGGCAGATCGGAAATTGTTGCATACGCCTCGGACACCACACTAAGGTATGTGCATTTTGCACACCACAGAGGACCTCCGCCCAATCCGACAGCCAGGCCGGCAGGAATCATGGTAAAAAAGTTAGGATAAAATTGAGCTCCGATGAAAGGAATGTATGCAATGAATGAAAGTGCGATGGTCCATTTGCAACCTACCCAACTGTAACAAAAACATTCCGCTATTGTAATTTGCAGAAACGCATTTGTTGGCACACGTGTATTAAAATAATTTTATGCGAGATATAAGAGGAAAGAATTTTCGCACTCTTAAAATTAATATTTCAAAAGATATGTTTTTAAACTAATGAATTAATTTAAGTTAAAAGTTTTCTGTTACATTTTTAGACACAGAGAGAAATAAAACTGTTAACCAACATTAACGGAATAAGAGTAAAAACTAAAAGCAGAATTAAAAATTACTTGTAAAGTAAATAAAAAAGTTGATAAATTTACTATAAAAGCTGCTATTTGTGTAACAATTATTGTTCAAACAATAGTTATTAATTAATAAGAAAGTTACTTGGCGAATGATGTATTAAAAAAAATTATCGATACAAACGAAAGCGGGATAAAACTAGGTACAAATTGAGAGGTAATAACTAGAATACCAAATCCTGTTACACCATTTTAGATTAATACTTATTGCATAAAATGTAAATTTGAATACTGACCTAATAACTAACACTGGCAAAAATATGTTACTAAATATCAAACTGCCATAGATAGCGGCCAGTGTCCACGTTCCTAAAGAACCGTCGGCATTGATAGAACTTTGAAGGTTCGAAGTTCCCATGAAGGCAGTAAAGTGAATCATAAAAGCGAATCCGATAAACAATATGTTTTTTGTTATCCGCCATCGTTCTGATGGCTTGAACGCTGTTTCATCAGTTCTCACTTTTATGAAGGCAGTTGAACTAACGTTTGAATCATTTTTCATAGTCATATTTTGATCTCCAGTTGATGCAGCAGTTGGAAATTATTCACAGACGAAACTTGATGATAACTATATTGCCCTGTGGAGAAAAATACCATTATTACAATTTTTCATATTTAATTTTAGTTCATTAAATTATCTA
Source organism: Telenomus remus (assembly GCA_020615435.1). Lineage (NCBI taxonomy): Eukaryota > Metazoa > Arthropoda > Insecta > Hymenoptera > Scelionidae > Telenomus > Telenomus remus. Next base: position 4,462 of record JAGTPF010000042.1, on the reverse strand, counting down.
ATGCGATAATTATATCTATTAATATACTGCATTTGACACTTGTGAAAGGATTCAAGCGAGCGTACATTTATGCGAGGCCAGTGTATCGTTCCGTTGAATTCAAGGCTACAGAAATCTAAATCTAATTATACTTTTTATAAACCAACCAGAATATTGTAATTGAAATCAATCGGTTAATTAGATCCATGGATACTCATATCATCCAACGATCGCGCGTCAAATAGACAAAGCTTCACCGCAGAGAAATAAACTTCACAGATTACTAATAGTTTTCCATACGTTTCAACATCATTTTCTAATATTTATAACAAAAAATATCAACCGCTCCGAATACAAAATGGATTATTTTGAATAGGCACGTACGACTTTTATTTTTAATCTATAGAATTAATATTATGGATAAATAATTATCATATTAAATATTTTTGAATTAATTAATTTAATGAATTTTTCGGTTTTTTTCTATGTAATAGCTAAACGTTTAAGCCCTTATCAATATAAGGAATTTGTGGTTATTCTTTATTAAAGTTGATCAAAGCAGCCATCTGCAACAAACAGGCTCTTGTCAAATTGTTATTATATTTTATGATATTTAAAGATCTTTAACCTGTCCGATAAAACGTTCTCTTAAATAAAACGAAGTATATTTTTTGTATTATCCATTCAAAATCCATCAAACAATCCTGTCTAATTTCAATTTTTTAATACATGTTTCGGATTGTTTTAGATTGTCATATCAGCATAAAAAGTTTAGTGACACGAGAAAGTTATTTGTCATCCATGAAAAAAGTTAAAAATCAGCTTCAACTTAACTTATTTTGTGTTTGCTAAAAAATAATTGATTTTCCATATGTACTGACCTTCGAACGCGATAACATTTTTTGCACAATTAAGCAGCGTAACTGATATCATAGGATCTTCTTCAGTAACTCAAATACCTATACCGGAATCCGACAATAAGTTGATTTAGAAAAGGATGATTGTTTAATTATTTGAACGATTACGAAGTAATTTAATTTAAAAGCATAATCCACGAAATGCTCATTCTTTTTTTATAATATATATGACTTGTGTATTGTAACGACAAAAAACTGCAAAGCTATATCCTGTAACGATACACTAATCGCTATAGATATTTACGTTATTATGTATATTTCCAGAATCTCAATTATTTGGACGCGCATGATTGAGATTTCTAGAAAAAATGTTTTACCATTGATAATGGTCATTGTAAAATATGTTAGAAGGCTCACATACAATTAAGGTAACTTTTTTATTTCATAGGTTTTGTTAATATTACATAAATTATGTTAATAATGCGCATCCTAATTAAAATTGTTTTTAAACCTCTTCCTTATGTCGCGGGATGATTAGATTTTTGATATCGATCATGCAATCTGAAACAAAATAAAATTCTACTCAAACTGGTTTTTCAAGTTAAATTCTTTGAATGAGCAGGAGCAATCCAAAAAACATAGAACCCCAGCTTAAAAAATACTATCTTCTGTCCTGATTTTTGCAAACAATAATAATTTTATTTGCAATTATATTAATAATTATAGGTTGTACTATGGTTTTACACAAAAATGTTTTATATGTAAAATCACAATTTTCGCTCTGTTTATTTCAGCGAATTTTGTATTTTTTCACAGTGTCATCAAATAACTTTTCAGGCTTTTCAGAATCGAATTCAAATAAATCGGCGCATGTCAGTCACCTTGAAATTACAATCACAAAACACAATTAAATGGAAGGAATGCTGAAAAATTGTATTCAGTTGGTAAACTCTATCGAGAAAATTGGATCGACTCAAATCGTTGGCATGATTGCAAAAATGGTTATTGATATTACAGCGATACATACTTCCAACATGCAATTGAAATGAAAATTAAAAATATATATAACGTAATTTTCGAAACATGGAATGGTTGATAAGTTACTTGATTTTGTTGAACTGAAGAATCCCTTTCTCAGGAAAATCATAGAAGGTCGGGCAGAAAACAAGTGTGTAAGAAGTGCATCACTGGAGTAGTAAAATTTGAACACTTAATCGGATAAACGTCAGTATCTCACTGTTTTATGACAGAATCTAAACGTTTGAGCAAGGCACCCGTCCCCTCCAGGTGTTTTAACGTTCGCATTAGCAATGTTATAAATCATCAAATGCTTAACACTAAGATAATATCGACACACGAGAAATTGCTTCAAGAACAGGAATCAAGCTGCAAACCACTTTTCACGTCACAATCAAGAATTCGCATCTGAAACCTACACTGTTAGAAACTGACATGTTTATACTTTGCGTTAATTTAATTACAATCATTTGATATGCGGTGTAAAATGAATCAGTCACTTACACTTTTTGTTAGAGAAATCATCACAAAATTGTAAAGGTAATGGACTTTAAAATCTAGATACATATTATTGAAAAAGATTCAATTTCAGAAAAGAAGGATAATTAAACGGTTGAAAAATGAGTAGGATGTTTTTACAAAGAGTCTGTTCGAAGCAACTGAATCATTTTTTCTGAGTTGATCAAACAAGGCTACCAATTTGTAATTGTCAACTTTTCTCCTCGAGAGGCGAAAAGTTTTTCATGTTTCTATTTTTAGAATTAGAGTACGTATTCAATAGTACTATGAAGGGTTAAACTTCGTATCGAATTATGCTGATAGAAGAATTTAATTAGAGAATAACTATTCGAATAAGTCAAAAAATTTAATTAAATAAAAATCCTATTAGATGAATTATAAAATGTAAACATACATGAATTGACAATTATGTGTATTTATTGAGGAATTATTTAAGAATTGAATTCAAACATAATGAAGGAAAAGACCTTGTAATTACATTTGTATTTGATGTTGTGTAGCAACACTATTTTGAGCCCGTAAATTTGAGGAAATCTCAATCATTTTATACCTTTATTTTTGCTTTATTTTGCAAAATTCAATATTTTCGTAAACTTAAAATAGATTCATCCTTGATCCTTATTTAGGTTACTTACGATTGTTGACACTACATGTCGAAATCAAAAGCAAGAAATGAAAATAAATAATTAAGTAAGTTGAGCGATAACTCTACATAAATTTTACATTAAAAATTTAAAATGGTAATACGATTGAACAATTATGTGCAATCTCAAAGCAAAAAGACTTTCAGGTTTTTGCAAAATCGGCTCAATTTGGGGCCATGTAAAAGTAAGCAAAACTCGTAAACTTAAAATGTGAAATGTTAATTTTATTTATTGGTAATACAAAAAGTACAGCTATTATACAGATTATAAAAAACATTTTTTGTAGATAACCCAAGCTCAAATCTCTGTTATATTTTCCGTTCATTGTCAATTCATCATGTCATCGAGAGTATTGGTGGACAATCCTGTAAACATTTCGATCAGTCGCATAATTTCAAAAATACAACACAAGTAGCTACGATTGAGATTCGATAAGTTACCTAACTATTAACAGTAGATAGATTCAAACCCAAAAGAAAAAGTCTTGAAAAAGAGTTCATGGTGATGAGAACAAGAAAGGAAAGTCAGAAAAAAATATAAAATCATTTTTACAAATAGACATTCACATCACAATTGAATTTTTAATAAAATCGTTACAAGTTCTTTTCATTTCATTTTATTGTATCAAACTTTCACTTTTATTTATTATAAATTGTACATAAGATTTGATGAGGTAATCATTATGTCATTCTGATTCTTAGACACTTGATTTCAGTTTATGTCTTACCTCTGGTTCGAATGCTTTTTCCCTTCGGCTGTTTCTTTTTCGAATCGGACGCAACTGACAATGCTTCGCGACTAGATTCACCTCCACCGACGCTGCTGCTGCTACCTCCAGCCATATCAGCCTCTTGAATACCTCCACTTCCGGATTGAGCATTGAGAGTTTTCTTAACATTAGCAATCTGTAAAATATCATTGTACATTAATTTTCCAACCGATCAAACAATTTACATTATCAAAAAAAAAAAAAAAAATCAATAGCAATTTGAAATTCTATTTATATCATGCACATTCAATTTATATTCAACACCGTAGTACCTCTTGTTGAATTTTATCCTTATGAAGTGTGGCTTTCTGCTTTGTGAAATTGGCATGCTCAACTTGCTGTTCAATACAACTTAAAATTGTATCACAAGCCTGTCCCCAAGCTTCCAATGTTGCCGCAACATGCCCAGCATCACCAGATCTGACATCACGACCTAACCCGGCATAATCCACTTCGAGTTGAGAATTTTTCTGGTCCAATTTGCCTTGAATTATATCGGCATAAATTGCCTCGATGATCAGATCTTCGAGATCCCTCACGTGCTTGATGTCTAGTTCTTCAAGCAACACGGAGTAAGGGATGCACCTAGAATCAGTAGCTAGACTGACGATTGTCAAGTGCTGCAGCTTCTTTTTCTGAGTTGGTGTGAGCTCGAGGAACTTTTGTTTCTCGGCAAA